>JAODAL010002395.1:182500-197468 GCA_025379985.1 Phyllomedusa bahiana | reverse complement strand
TTTTTTGCCCCAGAAATTTTGCAACTTTAAAAAATCCAAATTTTTCCAAATTTTCATGAAATTTTATATTTTCAAAAACAAACAAGGATTGTATGGATAAAAATTCTTACTGACTTAAAGCACAATGTGTCACGAGAAAACAATCTCTGAATCACATGAATAGGTAAAAGTGTCAAAAAGTTATTCTCACATAAATTGACACATGTCAGATTTCAAAAATAGGGCTGTGTCAGGAAGGTCAAAACAGGCTGGGTCCTTAAGGGGTTAATTTCTGTGAAACACCTAATGGGTTAATAAGTTTCCTAAATGCTGTTTGAATACTATAAGGAGTGCAGTTTCTTAGATGAAGTCATTTATGGGGATATCTAACATACAGGCCCCATAAAACCACGTCATAACAAAACTAGTCCCTAGAAAAAATTTATGTTGCAAATTTTCTTGAAAATTTTAAAATTTACTACTCAATTTCTAAGACCCCTAATGTCGTTAAAAATGACATTTAGAAAATGATGACAACCTACAGTGGACATATGGTACATGATAGTTACAAACTATTTTGTGTGGAATAATTATCTGTCTTACATGTAGAAATTTTTGAACTTTGAAAATGGCAAATATTTCCAAATTTGATATTTTTCACAAATAAACAAGGATTGTATAGACCAAAACATATTACTAACTTAAAGCACCATGTGTCATGAGAAAACACCCTACACCCTAATAGATTGTAAGCTCTTGCAAGCAGGGCCCTCACACCTCGTGTCTGATCTGTAAGTAGCTTTTCATTGTGCCATGTATGTCTTTTTGTCTGTACCTACACCCTCCAAATTGTAAGTGCTGCGGAATATGTTGGCACTATATAAATAAAGGTTATTATTATTAATAAAAAGTTATTGTCACATAAAGTGACACATGTCAGATTTCAAAAATGGGGCTCTGTCAGGGAGGTCAAAAGTGGCTGCGGTGGTAAGAGGTTAAGTAAAGTCTTTAAATAATATATTATAATGTGTCTAATTTAGAGTTTTGTGTTATATGTGTGTATTTTGACGCATTAGTTAATGTTGATTTGTCCTTTTACTGAAAGGTGTTAGCAGACATTTTATGTATCTCTTATTTGGCAGAGATGGTAGAAAGTAAAAGCCAACTATTGAACACTAAACTGACTAAAATGGTGCAAGGAAAAAGAAAGAACCTTTTTTTTCTACTGACTGCATGTTTCACCATCAGGGTTAAGAATACAATATTAACCCTGTTTGTCTTGAGTTGATGAGCAGGAGGTTTCTGATGAAGTTACTTGGCTAGGGGAGGAGCGCCATCTATTGGCCAAACATTAGAAGAGAAGCAAATTGCAGTCAAGAACTTTAGTAAGGCAGGATCATAGGGGAAGCATTAACAACAAGGGCTATTTGTGATGCTTAAGAAGGCTGTCAATCAATGAGTAGAACTGCCGACTTGACTAGTAAGTGTAGAATAAGCAAAGGTTTAATGCTATGTTTGATTTTTCCATAAAAATAATCTCCCGTGGAAATGCAATAAAAAAACCTAGCCATTTTTTTTTTATTTTTCCATTAATGCATAAAACTGAACACAACGTGAAAAAAAGGGCAGCAACCACACTTCACAGTCTCTCAATCACCTGTTTTTCCCTGATTGTGGCAGCAGAATCCAAACGCGCGATCCTTCGGTTTCACGGCTCAGAGCCAATAGACGTGCAAAACAGAAAAATTAAAGGCCCAGCGTATCGGTGCAAATAATCCAAGTGCTTTTTTCCTTGTAAAAAACATGCAGAGGGTACACAGATTCCACCAACGGTTTCGGGCTGTTTCTTCGGCCCTTGCTCACGGGGACAATGTCATAGGACTGAAGTTACTTATATACCCCACGCATGCTAAAGTTATTCCTACCAACCTTTAACCCCCCTTTAAAACCGCGCACCGTCTTTTGAGGGGGCCCGGTCGGGTCTTTGTTCCCGGGGGACGTCTTTTTACGTCGTGCAGACATCGGGGTTTGCGGGGCGCCCGGGGCCGCAGCTGCCTAGGATCGGGGCTTGAATACAACCCCGATCCCGAGCACCCTGCAGGCATCGGGGAGCGGAGGGAAAAACCTCCGCAAAACCCGATGCTTTAATTTTGATTTGCGGGGGTCGTTACCCCCGGCGCTCAAAAGGGACCCCCTGTTGTGGGTTTGATCGGACCCCTTCACCCGACAGGCCAGGGGGGCCGGCTTTTCACAGTCGCCTTTGGGGGGCCCAGCATGGCCCCCGAATTTTTCTGTTTAAGAAGCCAGGATTAGGAGCACTGGGGCTGTCCTAATCACTGCCTTGGTCAGATGACACAGATTGTGTTTAGATATATGAAATGCTAATACATTACTAATGTAAAAAAAAAAAAAAAAATTAAAAAAGTTTTTCCCCTTTATGGGAGTCAAAAAAAATTCAAAAAAAAAAAAAGTGTAAAAAAGGGTAAAAAAAAAATAAAAAATAAAAATAATATTTAAAAAAAAAATTTGCAAAAACCGCCAAAAAAAACCTACCCAATATTTTTACCAACACCGAATTAACCTTAGAAACCAAAAAGTTATTAAGTTGAAATTAATGGGGGTTTTTAAAAAAAAATTAAAAAAATTTTTGTAAAAAAAAAAAAAAAATACCAATAAAAAGGACTAAACACCCTTTAAAACAAAGTCTCAAAAACGGGCCTCATCCAGCGCGTCAAAAAAAAAAAAAATTTCAACTGTTTAAACGCAAGGAGGCCAAACTAAAAAAATGGGTTTTGGTCATTAACTCTTTTAAAAAGGCTTTGGGGTTAAGGGGAAAGAGAAAGATAATTTTTTTTTTAAATTTTTTTTTTTTTTATAAAATTTTACAAAATTTGTTTACCGAAACACATGTTTTATATATTTTAAAAAGGTTTGGGATTAAACCCAATAAAATAGTTTTTTACAAATTTTATCTTTTAAAAAACTATGCAAGATCGTTTCTGTAGTTTAGTCCTTGCGGTGATCGAGTTTCTAGCACATATATCCAATATGCCTCTCGCAATCGCACCTGTCGTTCCCAGTTTTCCCTCATCTCTGGGTTTTTCGGTACTCTTTCTATCGCATAGCAGCACATTTTTGTCTATCCTACTTTCATGCTCTTCTAAAAAAAATGTTTTGCTACCCCTGAATATGTATTAATACCCTTTCTAATACTGGCTAAATGTTCTGTAAATTCTAGTTCTGAACTTCCTAATAGTACTTCCAAATAATTTTTTTTACAAGCCATACTTTTGTATAATATAAATTATGTGGTCTGTGTCGCAATTCAGGAAATCCTTTATTTGATACTTATTTTGTTCACGTTTTTCATCTCCAAAGTATTCCATTTTCTTTACATATTTACACACGCCACAACGTTTCTTTCCACATTTATGAAAACTTTTGTTGTGAGCCACGTTTTTTTGTTTACTTTTAGAGTCAAAGTCACTAGATGTGACAGCTTACCTATGGTTTTTTTTTCGTTTGGCGACTACTCTAATACCCTCATCCCCCAATGTCTGCTAAGGTGGGATCTGATCTTTAGTATGTTAGCATTTTTTGTAGATTAGTTTTTTTATTTGTTCATATTCTATGCTGTATGGCGGGGGAAAAACGATGCCTTTCTTATTTTTCTAAACTACAGTTCCTTTTCTCCAAAAGATCTTTTTGTGTCTTAATCTGTATTTTGTTCCTGGCTACATGTAACGTTTTTTCTTTATCTCCTCTCTCCCTCAGACTTCACTTATTATTTTTTCTTGTTTCTCATATTCTGTTTTTTCCGTGCAGGCCCTTTTGGCTCTGCTATATTCTCCAACTGGTATGGCTTGTATCGTATGTTTTGGAGGGACAGTGTCAGCTCGCAGGACTGTGTTCCACAAACAGGTTTTCTGTATGGGAGTTGTGTTAACCTTACATTCTTTTACATTACTTGTTAATTCAATATCCAAGAAGGAAATTTTTTGTGCGTCAAAGGTATAAAGTGAATTCTAAATTGATGTCATTGTTATTGAGATATAAGGCAAAGTCTGGTATGGGCGCCACCCCAGACCTCCAGACAACCAACAGGTCGTCTATATAGAATATGAACAAATAAAAAAACTAATCTACAAAAATGCTAACATACTACGATCAGATCCCACCTTGGCAGACATTGTGGATGAGGGTATTAGAGTAGTCGCCAAACGAAATAAAACCATAGGTAATGCTGTCACATCTAGTGACTTTGACTCTAAAGCTATGTTCACACGGCTAAGTTTGGGACGTATTTCGGTCCGTAATTACGCGCCGAAGTGCGCAAATTACGGGCCGAAAACGTCCCATTCTTACGGTAATTCCATTCCATAGAGAACTATGGATTACGTCTCCTCTCCCCGCCCGGCGAAGCCCCCCGGGCGGGGAGATAATTGACATGTGAATTACTAGGCGCAAATACGCGCCGCTAGTAATTCACGTCAATGGGCCGGCGAAGTGCCGGCCCCCCTGCTCAGTCCCCCGCTCCCGCCCCGCCCCCCGGTCACACGGCGTAATTGCGGGGCGTAATTACGCCCCGCAAATACACCGTGTGAACATAGCCTAAAAGAAAACAAAAAACGTGGCTCACAACAAAAGGTTTTCATAAATGTGGAAAGAAACGTTGTGGCGTGTGTAAATATGTAAAGAAAATGGAATACTTTGGAGATGAAAAACGTGAACAAAATAAGTATCAAATAAGGGATTTCCTGAATTGCGACACAGACCACATAATTTATTTTTATACAATGTATGCTTGTAAAAAAAATTATATTGGAAGTAAATATTAGGAAGTTCAGAACTAGAATCACAGAACATTTAGCCAGTATTAGAAAGGGTATTAATACATATTCAGGGATAGCAAAAAAATTTTATAGAAGAGCATGAAAGTAGGGTAGACAACATGTGCTGCTATGCGATAGAAAGAGTACCGAAACCCGAGATGGAGGAAACTGGGAAAAGACAGGTGCGATTGCGAGAGGCATATTGGATATATGTGCTAGAAACTCGATCACCGCAAGGACTAAACTACAGAAACGATCTTGCATTTCGTTTATTAAGATAAAAATATTATGTATTTTAAACTATTTATTGGTAATCCCAAACGCTTAGAAATATATAGCTAACATGTGTATTCGGTAAACAAATGGTTTTAAATATAATATATATTTTATATAAAAAAAAAAAAAAATAATAAAAAAAAATTATCTTTCCCCTTTAAGGATAAAGACGTAGGAAGTAAAATTAGCATGACGTAGGTATATAAGTAACTTCAGTCCTATGTACATTGTCACCGTGAGCAAGGGCCAAAGAAACAGCCCGAAACGCGTTGGTGGATACTTGTGTACCCTCTGCATGTTTTTGTACAAGGAATAAAGCAGCTTGGATTTTTTGCACCGATACGCTGGCCCTTTCTAATTTTTCGATTTTTTCCATGTACTTTGCTTTCTGTTGCTATAGATTTTGCTACAGTTTTAAACATGTATTAGCTCCAATCGGTTGGGTGAATCCATGTTCTGGCTACATGATGCATTCTCTGTGTGGAATATGCACATGTCACCTAGGGCCACATGTATGAAAACTGTCTAGGTCTAAAATTCACTTTGTTGCCCATAGCAACCAATCAGAGCAGCCCTTTCATTTTTCCAGAGCACTATATGAAATTAAAGGGGCACTCTGATTGTTTTCTATTGGCAACAAAGAGAGTTCTAGACCTAGACAGTTTTCATACATTTGGCCCTTAGTGTCATGTTACTTAATTTGTTAATGTGAAACTTAAGTGGTTCACAGTGTACACACTGGCATGTATTCCCATTGGAAAAAACACAATTTTAAATGTATTCTGACACAGGATAAATGACAAGTTATACTGAATGTTTTTAAACAAACCTATATATTAATCTGCTGAACTTCTGCATTCTCAATGTGACAGTTCTATTTTACATTCAGACTGAATGTAGTTGAAAAAAATCAGTATTAGGCCGTGTTCACACGGCTTATTCACGGCGGATTTGTGAGCCGGAGGGCGCTCGCAGATCCGGCATGAATAAGGGGCGGGGCCGGAGCGCGGCGGAGGCGCTGCTCCCCGGCCCCATAGACCGTACGCGCCGTAAATAATGTGCATGTCACTTTCTCCCCCCGCGGCGGATTCGCCGAGCGGAGAGGAGCGACGGAAGCCCCGGTGCTCTATGAGAGCAGTGGATTACCGTAAATCCTCCGACGGATTGGCGCCGTACTGCAGCGCAAATCCGGCGCGGAGTATGGCGCCAATCCGCGGACAAATAAGCCGTGTGAACGAGGCCTTAAAGAGAACCTGTGACATCAGCTAGTTTTTTTGTGGGACAAAATGTACTTTTTAATAATGGCAATGAGGAAACACCCGAAAAAAATCTATGTGGGATGGAATGTGAAAAATAGCGTATTTGTGCCATTTTTGTATGGGATATCGTCTTCATGGAGACTGATCGGAACAATTCCACTGATCGGAACAATTCCACTGATACTAAAGGCCACATGTATGAAAACTGTCTAGGTCTAAAACTCACTTTGTTGCCCATAGCAACCAATCAGAGCGCCCCTCTCATTTTTCCAGAGCAATATATGAAATGAAAGAGGCGCTCTGATTGTTGCTATAGGTAACAAAGTGAGTTTTAGACCTAGAAAGTTTTCATACATGTGGCCCTAAATGTCTAGAGCTTTTGTTATGTTTTAATACTTTAAAAAAAAAATAAAAACATTCTCTATTTTTAAAATTTGTGCTGTAATGTCATTTTCTGCAACCAATAATGTGTTTTTATTATTTCACGTATGGACCTGAGCAAGGACTTTTTTCGCAGACTGAAGTTTAGATTTTATTGGTACCATTTTGGGAAACATGCAGCTTTTTGATCACTTTTTATTCCAAATTCTTGGGAATGTGAAATGACTAACAAAAAAAAACAAAACAAAAAATGAAATGTTGTTGTTGGTAATTTGTTTTCTTCTGTTCACGTACATGATAAACTATGTTGTAAATTAATAGATTGGACTTTTTTGGATGTGGCAATACCTATCTTGTATTTTTTAATTTTTTTATTTGTAAAATTGTAAGAGAGTATGTTTTCAATTTTTAATATATATATATATTTTTTTAAATTTTTTTTTTGTTTACAAGGTGCTTGTAGTTCACATAGAGTATTTAAGTACTAGGGAGGGCGATAGTTTGAACACCGTTTTGCATTTTATACATAATGTAGAAATGCGTACAAAGATTGAGCTCCTGTAACATCCTGCCAATGGCTTTTATATCCTGCTTACATGGTAGCCTTCACTATGGCAACCACTCCACACCCCAAAAACTTGTTGCGTGTGAGGGCGAGGCGGTTAGGGAAAGGATGCGCCACACCATTTAAAGGGTCAAAGTATTAATCTTTCTCCGGTCTCTGCTGATAGTGGCAGGTTATAAGGTGTAATGTATCTTATTGGGAAGAGGTACCATATCCGTGTGTGAGGATTTATTCACCTTTTTGCACTTCACAGGGCACTTACATGGAACAAAGGCTTTTGGGAAAGAGCTGAATATCTTGCCAGAGCCAGCTATTGCGTGTAGTTATCCTCTAATTAAATGTGACTCACAAAGCCCTTGAAAGACATTACCATTACTAAATCTTTCAGGCCGACCTCCAAAGCCCAGCCAGTTCACAACCATTAAGTTCAACAGCTTCTATTAGTTAAAATAGGTACACCATAACTTGCATGCAACTTCCACCTGACTCCCTCATTTCTGTGGCAGATCTTACAAAAATCAGCTTTTCTCTATTTTATTTTTTTATATTTATATTCTTTTCAATGCCTGAAAATAAAATTGCAAACTAAAATCAGGCCAAACTGCAAAGAAGACACTAAACCCCAATTCACGAACAGTCATCCTCCGGCACTTGGGAGAGGATAAACCCCCTGGGGAGTAAACCTCTAGGGAACCATGGGCAGAGGATTGCGCTTCCCATGGTCTTAGAGGGTAATGTCAAAATAAAACTCAATATGATATTTCCAATTTTTTACAAGACCTATAGTTATATAAAGGGCAGTTACAATAACAATAGCTTAGATCAATCCCAACTTTTTATACCATTAGAAAAATGTCTATTATAAAGGATCACCCATAAAGTATTACAATAGCTAAACTGTATTAGCATTTATACAAACAGTACTTAAAATCAATTAAAAAATGGTAATAGACTGAGACATGTTGCAAAATCACCAGTCATATATACTACCCAACATATATGGCAAAAGTATCCCAGAAAGATAAATAATAATAGGCAATGTTGCAGAAACATATGTATATAATAATACCCAAACTGATAAACCTGTCAGTCAAAAAGATATATGAAGGAAGGAACACGAGCCCCAGTATGCGTTTCACCTGCACGTCGTCTGTGGGTCCAAGGTTTACAAGGTTACAAATTTATCAAACAGACACTTTACAGAAAAGCTCAAAAATAAATAGTTCATAAATAAATCAAAATCCAACAGAATAAGCAGTTTAAACAATTATACAATAAAAACAAGATCAGAACAGGCAAGAAGTTTTTTCCATTTCTTATGGTGAGAGAAAGAGTATGAGACAGGAAATTACATATCTTCAAAACCCCCACCCTTCTAATAGTAAGACACCCCAAACTTAGAGACTCCACTATCTCTAAAAGGAAAATCATCCCAGCCTAAAACCACCCAATTACATTTATGTAATAATTCCTAAAAATGTTCAAGGTCCCTCCCACAGTCATGTACCTCTTCGCCTCTTCATGTACCTTTTCTGACCTCTTGAATCTGCTGCTCTTGATTCGTAAAAGATCAGCTAAACCAATCTCAGCCTCTAATACTGCTTAAGTCATAGAAAGATGACTAATTATATGCAAAGGATAATTTTAGAGGACATAATTTTAGCTTGATGAAGATTCCAGCAAACAGATCCCGTTAGAAGACTAAAAGCTTGCTTGCAGCTTTATTGTAGATTATTTCAAAATCATATAGAGACAGGCATTTCACATATTGGAAACACACTTACGCGTTTCAGGAAAAAGTTCCCTTAATCATTGTGTAACGTCAGCAAGATAAGACTTCCTTTTATGCAAATTCGTAAATCAGATGATTGGTAAATACACAAAAAATATTAAAAACCAAAAAAAGAAATCAAAACATACTACTACATGAAATGCAAGTCATAACAAAATAGTTACATAAGGATATTCCAATATTGAAACATAATATCATGTCATTGTCATTGCTTAAACCAAACAGAACTCTGGTGTTGAGAAGGAATATCCACCAGGCTTCTCGAGAGAGAAGATTTTTTCTGGTATTACCGCCTCTGACTGCCTTATACACCTTTTACATACCATTGAATCTAAAGGATTTCATGTCACCTGCATGATATTCTAGGAAATGGCGTGATGCCATAGAGATGTTTACTGCTCCTAATCTATGAAAATCCGAAATATGCCTGCAAAATCTTTCTTTTAAACTGGTTGAAGTGCATCCAACATATTGAATCGAGCAACTAGTGCAGGTAATGAGATAAATTACTGAACGAGTATTACAATTTATGTAGGAGGATATCATAAAAACGTCACCATTGGAATCAGAGGAAAATTGTTTAGTAACTTGCATATATTGGCAGGATAAACATTGATTATGTCCACAACGATAGGAGCCAATGGTATTGAGCCAGGTATGAGAATGGATTTTAGAGGAAGAAAAGCTGGGAGAGAAAATGTTTCCCAATGAGGAAGCCCTTTTAGAAACATATTTAATATAACCTTTAATAATCTTACACATGTTATCCTGTACATATAGGTGGGTTTGATTATGTTTAATGATGGAAACAATTTGTGACAATTGAGGGCTAAAAGTGGTACTGAAACCTATGTTATTAGGGGTCATATTAGAATAGCTATTGGCATTATCACCTAGAAGATTTTCTCTAGGGATAGAAGCTACTTTTTGAGTGACTGTTTGAAGGACTCTATTGAAATAGCGTCTTTGTTTAAGGTGTTGTATAGTTTCATTTTGGTGTTTTTGGAAAATTGCATCAGTGGAAGAATTAGGCTTGATCCCGTTGGTATGTTCTCGACGACATGTCGAGGATGGGAGGAAGATGCCAAAAATACAGAGTTTCTTGCCGTATCTATAAGGTGTTGGGCACACCTGTGAGAATAACATCTAAAGAAGAAACAGTTGACTCCTGCCAATTAGAAGTGAAAGATAAATTTAGATAATTAGAGTTGATGTAAATGGAAAATTAATTTGCTGCAGACTGATTCCCATCCCAAATCAGGAGGAGATCATCTATGTATCTCCTGTCGGAGGAGAAAGGACAACCCTCGGCAAAGATGAGCACTTCCTCCTAAACACACATGTAGATATTGGCAAGGGAGGGCGATAATCTCACCCCCATCAATTCCCCTCGTCACAGTAAATAGAATTGGCCATCGAAAGAAAAGTTGTTATTAGCCAATAGAAATTGAATGCCGATTACAATAAATTCATTGATACCATCTGAATATTTGCTATATTTTCTTAAAAAATAATTCCAGAGTTGTGATAGTTTTGTCATGTGGTATGGAGGGATAAGGTCCTACAACATCACATGACAGCCAGAAAAAACCAGCATGCCAATGTGCTTTAGACATGATAGTGACCAAACTTTTTGTTTATCTTATGGAGCCAGAAATTTATGTCACTAGGGGTTGTAATAAGGTGTCTAACTAGGCTCCTAGGGACTCACCTAAAGAGCCAATTACCGTGATGATAGAACGAGGGGGGGGGAGTGTTTTTGTGGATCTTGGGTAAGGATTGTAAAATCGGTGTTATAGGATCTTGTACGAATAATTTTTCCTTGTCCTCCCACGGGAGATACATAGATGATCTCCTCCTGATGTGGGAGGTGAATCAGTCTGCGGTAAATGAATTTTCAAATGAATTTGAATCAGGGTTAATTTGAATTTTCAACCTTATCAAAGTCTACAGTCAGAAAAGATGTCTTTTGTAAGCAACTAGATTTATGGAAGTGTTGTAGACTATCCTGACTTATCTGTTTTCTAAAATACTTGAATTCCACAATAAATATGCAAAAAGTCTCCAAGTAGCTTGGCGTAATTGACAACTGAGCGTAACCATTCCCTTTGTCAGAAATATGTTTTTGTAAATAGTCTGATACCATCAGCAATAATTGGACACTGTCAGTCTGTAGAAACACAGCCCTCTGACAAGGGATAACGGAGAGACCAAGTTGTCAAATAATTCATAAAAGCAGAACAAGAGCTTTTTATAGTGTTTACTAGAACTGAACCTGATAGCACAGAAAAGTAGTACAGACATGGGGCGACATATATGAAACATGGCGCTGACAAGCCAGTTCTAAATCGAAATAGAGGAGTGTAGAATATAACAGTATGTATGAAAGAGTGTTATGCAAAAAACTTTGTCTCAGCCATGGTATGGATTTGTATGGCAGTTTCGCGCCAAACTTTTGGTGCATTCAAAAGTATTATGTCTAGTGCAGACTGCGCCAAGTTTTGGCGTACGATTTTTCAAACATCTGTTGGATAGGGCTACAACAGTTTTTTGGCTCAAAGTATGGCAGAAAACTAGTGCAGCCCTGTTCATACATGTCGCCCATGTTACAGGGTGATGGAAAATGTAGGTGGTCTACAGTTCACCTAATCCTCCACTGCAGTCCGGCAATTCTGACACAACAACCGAGAACATAAATTCATCAATAGATAACCTAATGACAGGCCACATAGTTTAAGAAAAAGAGGGGGAATATCAGTCCTATAGTAACATTTAACCCTTTTTTGATAAATGACTTATAAGGGTGTTCCCATCACAGGAAGTGCTGCTTGAAGGGACAATTACTGTAAAGCAAGCAATTTTCAAAATGCATGTTATTAAAAAGTATGTATGCTTTACCTCAACTTGCTCTCTTGTCTCCTTGGTTACTGATCACCGCTGTGTGCTTTCAGTTATGGCCAGTAATAAAGCATTATCAAAGACTGTCTGAGAATAAGTTCGTGTAGCTTGCCCAGGGAAGGAAGGGGAAGTGCAGATAAGTCAAGATGTCTCCACTATCCCGGTCAAAGTCAATGTTAGAGTAACTCTGCATTACCAGCTACAACTAAAAGTCTACAGTGGTGGTTGGTAATGAGACAAGACATCAAGTTGAGGTTCAAAAAAGGCCTGTATTAGGTAAAGCGTACATATTTTTTAATAACATTCGTTTGAAAATTGCTTACTTTACAATAATTGGCCCTTCCAGCAGCCCGTAGCGATCTGATGGATACTATAGGCATCGTTCAGACTCTGTGTAATATCCATACAGTGATCCTCACCTTGCTTCAAGCTCTTTGCTAAAGCATATTTGCTATCAATCTGTGCCTACTCTGGTGGCCACGAATCTTTCAGGGAAAAATCATTCCTCTATGTGGTGGTTAAAGGTGAAGAACTAGGGGATTCCTTAGGGTATGTTCACATAGCGTGCTGGGGCGCATACTCTACTTCCAAGGACAGGGGAGGCCGGCCCAGGCCAGACTCCTTCACTTCTGATATCAGTGGCGCATAAGCGCCGCAAATAACTGTCACTTCTCTCCCTGGGCGTACGATATGATCGTATTGTACACCCGGGGAGACGAGACGTAATTCATTGTTCTCTATGAGAGCTATGAATTACCATAATTGCGGCGTGCATTTTAGCCCTATTAAAGCGCAAATATGCAACGAAATGTGCGCCGCAATTACGCCATGTGAACATACCCTTACAGTCTTTTCAGGTCTACACTTCCTGTAACTAGAGACAATCCTCTGCTCCAAAGCTGTTGGTCTTTTTATACAATAAAAAAGGCTTTTAAATGCTGGATCCATTGTTCCTGTGCTTTGGAGTAGAGGATTGTCTCTAGTTAAATTCCAATGGGCCGGTCGGAGGATCCATGCAACTAGCCAAGAAAATGCCGGTCAGAGCATTGAACATTTATCTGTGGGTGAGCACTATTCAACTCTGTATACAAACTTGCTATACACTTCCTGTAGGTTGTGGGTGGTTGACTGACATTTCAGCTCGACTAACTTCTTTTTTTGCCTATACTTGTTAGAATTGTGAAAACTAAAAGATACTATCCAAACAGGATGTCTGGCTATAAATTTGGGCTAGCCGGAGTGTATTTGTCATGAGAAGAACCCTCTAGTAAGAAATAAAAACTGGTGTTCTGCCAGGACAAAATGTTACCTTTTAAATGACTGTTATATTTGAAAGGATTTTCTTACCATACAATTTCACAGAGCCTCAGCCAGCTTTAGAATCACGCATACTGTTCAAGCTGTGGGTGGTTTTATAACAGTGATTGACACATCAGCTCTGCTACACTGATATGAGTGCAATAGATTTATAAAGTGTAGCACTTAGGCTGCATCTCTCTAAAGAGTGTTTACTTAGCTAAATGAGAAGCATTCAAAGTCTGTTACTAGATATTAGACTCTGCTGGAGGTGACTCACCATCGACACATTGAATAAATAATGGCAGCTTTGAGTAATGAGAGATAATGGAGAGCAGGGAGAGGTTGGAGAGAAATATGGTAGAAACCAGAGAAACTTGTGTGCTCTAAATGGAGATAAAAACTTCTTTATCTCCTGATAAATCAGAACATTAATATATTTGGTAATAATCTTTACATGTTTAACGCTAGTAAATGAAATTACTGGGGTGTTTGGGGACCACCCGTAAAACTGATTCTTTTTGCCCATCAATGGAGTTTATTCTTGGGCCCAATGCTACAGCTACTGTACATGACTGCACTTGACTCTTGTACTTTACCTCTTGTTTTCTTCCATTTTTTCTTTGCCTTTCTCACTGAAAGAGGCCCATTATACCCAGGGACCTACCAAGGGTTTCCCCTATTAGTCTGTAGGCTAGTCTGAGCCTGGGAATATCCCTTTAATGATGTACAATGCACTTGTGTAAGATGTACTTAATTTATTACAAGACACATTTGGTTCGTATTTTGGTTGTTTACCAACAGAAAAGAAGATCTAATATTTGGGGTAAATTATGAGGATGCATGAGGCGATTCACTGCATTAAACCCATCTACTTTTTGACAAAAAAGAAGTATAAAGTTCCAAATGTTAATACAAATGTAACATGTAAAAAATTTGGATTTTTTTTACTCCTGGAAACTATCTTACAAAAATGAATAAAGCCCCACATAAGTGTTTTAGTTATCACAATTTAGATCCCGGAATCACTGGAATCACATGTTGCTGCTGGGAATATATATGAATCCCTTAGACATTAGAACAGGTTAGCAAGAACTTTAGTTTTCATAAGATATGAAGTGTACAACATAGTTCGTCCCCTAGGTGGCATCCATATACTACATGTACATTTCCTGGTAATTTACTTGACATGAATTTTATTTAAAACATTTAGCACTTCAATCCTTTTCCCCACATTTTGTTTATTTTCCCCTTGGAAAGGTTTCTTGCATCTGTATTAAATAAGACAATGCTAATTGTAAAATATGTCCCCCGCAAAAAAGTTTTTCCCCTCCCTAATTCATTTGTCAGCAACTTTGGCCATTGGGAAGTTCCAGGTGTGGCTCAATGTGCTTCTTGTGAGACTGAGACTCTAAGGGCAAGTTCTATGAACTGTAATTGAATAACAGCCCCTGCAGTCAGAGTTTATTTCTCAAGTCTTGAGAACGCATTGCTTGGGAGATCAGATTTCTTCTAGTGAAAGACAAGCAGTGGCATTTTGTAGCCAGGGATAAATCACAGCTGATGGATTACTTAAGCAATGTGTATAAGAAATGCTGCTAACTACAGAAATAAATAAAGGTACAGAACACTGTCGGAATATAAGTTCTCCTACATTGGGCCAGCCAGTAATCCAATCCTGTACCGGAAA
>JAODAL010002395.1:0-180000 GCA_025379985.1 Phyllomedusa bahiana | reverse complement strand
TTGAACTTGACTTATCACTATATATCTGTCCTGTACCGCAGTATGACCATTAAACCTGTCTAACCCACAGATTAAAATAGTGCTTGGGAAAAGGCGTCTTTCATACACCACATTTTGTTGACACGGGACATTGACTATGCCTGGTCCTGGACGCAGTTTGACATTAAACCGGTCTGACCACTGATTAAAAAGTGCCGGTAAAAGGAGTCTTTGAACCACCATTTAGTTGAACTGGACATTGGATCTATGCCACTGTCCTGAGTCCGCAGTATGACCATCTCTTAACACCTGTCTGACCCAACAGATTAAAAAGTGCTCGGGAAAAGGAGTTCTTTGAACATCCTATTTTAGTTGAACTGGAACCATATGACTTTAAAACTATTCTGTACCACAGTCTGTCCATTAGACCGTCTGACCCACAGATTAAAAATGTGTGGAAAAGGAGTCTTTGAACCACCCATTTTGTTGAACTGGACATTGACTATACCATGTCCTTGGGTTAACCTATATCTGTTCAAGTATTCCTGTACCTCCCTTGTACAATTCAGAGGAATATTTGTATCAATATTTTTGTACATGCAAGTTTTTTGTAGTTTAATTCTAGAAAACACATTTTTAAATAGGATGGAATCCCACCCACGTCTTTGTATCTCTTTTTTATAATTGTATTTAAATGGGTTGTCCACTACAGGAAATTGCTAGCTATTTTTAAAGCTCGTTTTGCAAGATAGTTTCCATTAACAGTGTTCTTACCTATTCCTGGATTTATTGACCAGACACCATCACCTTGACGACACTTTGACAATTGTGGAGAACAAATGTCTGGTTTAGAAACTGCATTTTTTTTATAGAATAGTACCTGTAGATATAGTGCATTTTCATCAGCAAATATGCCCCCAAAAAAATTAAAACATGACCCTGAGCACCACTTTTGCAATTGGTGAAGAACTAAATGTTGTTAGAACAACATTTTTTAGAAATGGACGTGTAGTATTGCTGCATTTCAAAAGCGCATGACCCAAAAAAAAAAAAATTATAAAAATGACTTCTCAGCCAATGTTAAAAATTGAGGAGGGAGAAATGCACTTAAAGCCACATTTCTGTTCCTAAGGGACCATGATGATAGCTGTATCTCACAGCAGATGGCCCAAAAAATTATAAATATGACTTCATCATAGCCACTATTAAAAATTGTGATGGAGATTTATTGCCACTTAGAAGACATTTTCATGTTCCAAAGGAACCATAATTTTAGCTGTATCTCACAGCAACATGACCACTAAACCATTGACAATGTGGAAAAATTCTTAAGATATATGTAAGTAATGAAATACGGGTTTTGTCATGAAAACCTTGGTGTCTTTTTACAGTCTCCCACACCGACAAAAAACAGCAATCATATGATCTTTTGGGAACTGAGACTAAAAATTGCAGAGAGAAAATGATATGTAAACAAAACATTTTTCAAGAGGACCTTTTCTGTTTGAAGAGGAATGTGGAAGTAGACCGGCCAACTATTCCGTGACCTCGGCAATTGGGGCCACAACATAATCAGAGATTCGTGCCTGATTCATCTTGATTGAATGTCAAACGATCCACATTATCTGTGGAAAGCCGGATGCGTTCTGTCTGTATTGGATCCTCCAGCTGTGCTGTAGGTCCGCTCAGATATGACGGCTGTAGCTGTTGGGCAGGCTACAACACACCTCATTGGCGTGGCGAGCGAGCTCCGGGCATTTAATCCATTCTTGGATACCAAGAGTCGACTGGTTCCGGAACACATCACAAAAACACTCGGGTGTTGAGAACGCCACATTGTCGTGCCCATGTTGAAAGCTGGTCTCTGTGTGTTGTATGTGTGCCCAGCAATTACATGCGCTGGTGAGGTGGTAAATATAAGATTGCCAGTGGTCACCCCATTAGGCTTCTGCCACCATTGCCAGCTGCTGCCGCTGCGGCTGTTGCATCTACGCTGTCACGTCGCTGAAACGATTGTTCCACCGTGACATTTGAAGAACGTGAGCTAGACGGAAAACATGTCTCAAAGTTGATCAATCTCGCAAGGTCTCCATTTCCTGCATTTTACTCTCTATTTGCGGGGTGGAAGGAAAAGTGCTGTGTTTTGTTTTGTACCGGGTAACCTGGAGGGTGGCCATCCCGAGTAATTGGTTGTTCATTTTGATGGCCTTAACTAGCGAAGTCATGCTTGGAGGAAATGGAGCACTCAAGCACTAATGTGAGGATAACGGAGCCTTGATTTCCCAAGCTCTGGGTCGAGGAGGACACTAGCAAAACTGATCTTCCTCATCTTCCTCTCCGCCTCAAATTTCGCGCCAACCCTCTTTCAAGGCAGGGGACATTCAGTAACGTCGGTGGGGTTTTCCCCCAGGGGGGGAATACTCCTCCTCCGCTTCCTGGGCACACGCTTAAACACAGCCCTGAATTCCTCAGATGATGCACCATGAGAGTGCATGCGCGCCTTGCACTTAGCCTTCGGACCCCAAACCACTGCCTAATGGGAAAGTCGATTAAAATTGTGAAAACTGTCGGGCCTTGTGGATTCGGACTGAGACAAGGCTCCGTGTCCGCATCCTGTGTCCGTCTCCTCTCCAGTCGCTGGCGGACCTGTTGTTTCAGAGTGTCCCAAAAGATCGTTCCAGAAACTAAGAGCACCACAATGCTCAAGCTGAAAAGGGCAATTGTCCGCTCTGACCATTTTGGTGGCTTCTTCAAAACTGGCAAGGATGGTGCAGAGTTCTTTCACTGCCTCCACTCTCGGTGCTCAACACCCCGAGGTCCGCACGATGCTTGTCAGATAATGTGTCACCTTCGTACTGCGTAATGGCATTGACACTGCTGCCACAATCAGCTGGAGCATGTGGAGGGTGGAATTCTAGTGTGTTGCCACGTCAACAATGAGACTCGGTGACGGGGAAGGCCAGGCTGACGCTGCAATGCAGCCAGGCGGGACGAATGCAGGGTGTGGAACGGCGAAGGTGCGAAACTCGACCTTCAGCCCTTCCTCAGCAGGCAGTCCCAACGACCCGGGTAGCTCTTTAGAACATTTCTGGAGGACAAGGTTCACGACATGTGCCGGGCAAGGGATGTGCTCCAAGCCTACCGTATAAGGGGAGGCAGCAGATTTAGACCGTTATCGCACACCACCTTGCCTGGCACATAGGTTCTTGTCACCAGCCAGCGCTCGGTCACGTTGGCGAGAGCCCGGCCAGCAGCTCCTAGACTGTGTGTGGACGGTTCCAAAACCAGATTAATTTCAACACGGCCTCTGTTTCTACTGGGGCACGCTGATGCCACCCAGAGGACCTTGGGGTAAAGAGCCCTGCACCAATCACCTGCGGGTTTTGAGAGCGTGCGCTGAGGCTGAGAGCACCGTCACCACCCGAAGACATCCACCAGATACCCAGTGAGGCTGTCACAAGAGTTATAGCGGCTTGGCCGTACTTGTCCACCATGGGTCGTTGCGTCCAGATGGACTTTTCCGGATACACAAGATGCCAAACAATGCGCTTGAAATTCTAGATGGACCGTGGCTGGCCTGGGCAGGGAGGCCTTTTATGGCAAAGAAATGCATGCTCGGCATTATGGTATTGGGGGCAGGCCAAGGGCCAATGACGTGGATGGAACCCATCTGTGTCCACGACGGAAAAGGCAACTTTCAAGCCAAAGCCTGGCAATTGCCGACATTCAGGCTTGGCTTTGGGATGGTTTGGGTTAATGTGTTCTTCTGCTCCCAAACCTGGAAGACAGAAGCTGGGCTGCTAGACTGGCCACTGTACGGCGTGGCAGGTCGGTTCAAAAATGGCGGAAGCAGAAGGGTAGGATGGGTCCTCTGGTGGAGCTGGTGGTATCGGGCGTCTGTGGAGGCTGGAAGCGGAGGCAGTCTGATCACGGTCTCTGAGAGACCATGGGCAGCTGAGGGAAGCCTTGGTGGTGGCTGAGGAGGAGCGCAGGGACAGACGGGCAGTGTGACAGTGGTTGGAGGCCCTGGATTGGTCTGGCCTTTTTTGGCCAAGTGTTGCTTTTCCATTTAAACTCATCATTCGCTGCCATGTGACCAGACATGTTGCTGGTGGTTAAACACCTAAGGTTCTTTCCTCTACTTATGCGTTTTACGGACAAAGGCGGCATAGTCATCGCTGGGTGGAATCAGAGGCTTAGCTCAAAGTAGGGCCTAGGCTTGGAGGTCCTGGGACTTTTTGTGGGATAATCGAGGAGCGGGGGTGTTCCGCTGACCGTGGCTGGCGAATCCATATCAGCGGACTTCCTGCGGACCGCCTTCTCCCTTTTTGAGGCGGGGACCCGTACTGAAACCTACCCCATCGTCTTCCTCCTGTCCAGTCGCTGATGCGTGCAAGCAAATTCTGCTGAAAAGACTACGTTGATCCGCAATAGTCGTCATCATCATCTCAATCAATCACAGGTGACTTCTTCGTCCTGACATTCTGCAATCCAGAGCGCGGGCTAAAGGCAAGAGGGACTGCCAAGGCGTTGCCGACCGCCCGGGATTTTTGCCGATTGGACCGGCTTCTTCTTTATTTTTTACCCTCCTTGATGGCACTCAGTAATGGGCGTTAGTAGCAGACTAAATATCTCTTTGGCCTTTGATTCTTTTAACGAATGCACTTCTGACTCCACCGCATTTTTGTCATCAAAGAGGTCTTAGAAAATTGGATTATCCCCCCCCCACACCCCCAGTTTTTTGTGGGTACGAAGAGTTGACATCTTCGGCTGCCCTTCGCTTCTTGTTGGTCGAATGCTGATGATGCTGACAATTTGTGGCCGTGACTGGGGGACGAGGAGGTAAGACTGCTGGAAGCAGGTTGACATTAACATGAAGAACAGATTGGACGTCGATGTTCGTTTACTGAGATTCACAGGGCCCTGTCCAGCGATGACAGGCCTGTCAGTTCCTGCAACCGACAATCCGCTGGATGCAGTGTTGTCGACAGCCATCTGGAAGGAGACCTTCTCTCGTACCTCTACCTCCATGTCCATACCCCCTTCTTTGTCGCTTACCACCGGCATTTGCATCCATGTTCAGAAAGATAAAAAATTTTGAGAAGGTAATGAAGAGTTTTGGAAAGTCTCTTATTAACAAGTCGGCAAATCAACACATGCTATCTGAAATCCTAAACATCAAAACAAAATTGGCTGTATTCAAATTAGTGCAGGATGCCTCTATCAACAAAGCTGCCTGATGCAAGTGAAAATAAACGTATTTGAAATGTATATGGATAATAAACGGTTTTTTTTGCACCTAAAAATACACCTGCGGTGGACGACAAAATTGCGTATTCATACATTTAAGTGCAAGGGTTGCTCTATCAACAAAGTGGACTGGGCAAAAGGTGAAAAAACACTGTATCTGGAGATCGTATACAGATCAATTTTCCGGTATTTTTGCACATCTAAAAAATACACCCGCCGTGACGACAAAATTCCTGTATTCAAATTTACGTGTAAGGTGGCTCTATCAACCAATCTGGACTGGGCAAAAGTGCAAAAAACACGTATCTGAAATGTATAAGGTTAATAAAAGGTATTTTATGGCACCTATCAAACCTGTGGTGACTACAACTATTGCTGGATTCTATTTAACTGCAAGGTGGCTCTATCAACAAATTGGATTGGGCAAAGTGAAAAAACACGTATCATGAAACTGTCATACGGATAATAAAAGGTATTTTTGGCACACCATATCAATTCACCTGATGGTGATACACAATTGCTGGATTCCAATTTAACTGCAAGTTACCTCTTATCAACAATTCTGGAATGGGCAAATGTGCTAAAATAAACGTAATCTGAAAATGTATACGGAAAATAAAAGTATTTTGGCACCTATCAATTCACTGTGGTGACTACACAATTTGTGGATCAAATCTAACTGCACGGTCTCTATAAACAAATCTGGTCTGGAAAAAAGTGCAAACAACCCGTATCTGAAATGTATACGGATAATAATAGGTATTTTTGGCACTATTCATTCATCTGTGGTGATACACAATTGCTGGATTCATTTTAACTGCAAGGTACTCTATCAACAAATTGGATCGGGCAAAAGTGCAAAAAAACAGTTATTCTGAAAATGTAGAAGTAAAAAAACTATAAAAAAATCTATTCACCTAAAAACTAAATATATCAAAAAAATTATCAAAAAAAAAAAAAAAAAAAAAACCAACAAAAGGATAATAAAAGGTATTTTTGGCACCTACAATTCACCTGTTGGTGACTTCAAAATTGATGGATTCAGAAATTTAATTGCATGGTACTCTATCACAAATCTGGACTGGGCAAAAGTGCAAAAATACCACTATCTGATTGTATACGGATAATATAAAGGGTATTTTTGGCACCTATCAACTGTTGGTGACGAGAAATTGATGATTCAATTTAACTGCAAGGTACCTCTATCAACAAAGGGTGAACTGTGGCAAAATTGAAAAGAAACACCTATCTGAAATTGTTATACCTGCTAATAGAAAGTGAGTTTTGCCACCTAAGACCTGCAGTTATTAGAATAGATCTGTATCCTAATCATATGGTCAGGCTGGCCCCAATATCAAGTAATATTTCAACAGTAAAACTGTTAATTTAATAAAGATATTGCAGTGCAATGTCTACACCAAGTCTTGATGAATTTTTACAGTGTTCTTTATAGGATAGAAGTTGGTCTCGTGTTCGCCCTCGGGCTCCCTCCCGCTACCACACCGTGACTTTACAGCGGTAGATGCTCCTTAAAATTCTCCCAAACTAACATAAAATCTTCCATCTTGATCTAACTGAGTTCAAAGGATCACAGTAATAAGTAGAGCTGTCTCTGTGACACAAACAGAATAATTTGCTGAGCTGGTTTGCACAGAGGCGAGCGCAGTCCTACTGATACACACTGACAACAAATGAATTGTGAACAGGAAGGGCTGTTCTTTGTAAACTTGGTCATGTGATTTTTACAGCCAATCAGCAACACATACACATCCCAGTCAGACGTCGCACACACATATCCACCCTGCTCTAATTCTGTAGCTGATTTCTGGCACCAAAATGACAGGAAGCGCTCGAAAAATTGGCTCCGTTATTAACTAGATTATGCACAGATTTTAACCTAATTTATGGTGATCTAAAAAATACCGATCAACGTAAATACCGTGCCAATTTCAACTTTGTCGATAATAATCGCTCAACACTATTAATAAAGTCTTTTAGTAAAATGTAAAATGAGCGACTTTGAGCATCTATTAAAATTTAACATCATTTGTCCTGTACGCTGTACACCATGGAAGAAAAAAAGAATTTGAAACACCAAAATTGTTTTTTTTTGGTCATTTCCCGTCCCCTAAAAATTGGAATAAATTTATACATATCAACCTGTAGAATACAGATAACACATAATTTTTATTGAAGATTGAACGCTGTAAAAACGCAAATAAGTTTCTTTCACAATTTTTTTTGCAGCTTTCAGTATATGTCTATGGTAGTATGAATGACACCATTAGAGAGTACATCTTGTCCTGCAAAATAAAAGCCCTCATATGTGTTGGTAGGTGAAAAAATAAAAACGTTATGGCTCTGGGAAAGCGAGGGAAAAACGAGAGTGACAAAAAAAAAAGGGCTCTGTCAGGAAGGGGTTAAAATAATAAACGATATAGTATATGTACTGACTGTTTACATTCATAAATAGATTTGATAAATAGAATAGTGATATATTAGCTGTGGCAAAAAAGTATAAACGAATGCCAATAATAAATGTGTCCAGAATAATCACTACGCAATATAGGAAAAGTGATAAAGTGCCATATAAATGATATAGTGAGCTTCCAATACATAAACATGATCAAATGATTAAATAAAGAATATAACATAGAAATAAATTAGTCATAAATAAAAAATATATTCACAATCAAAACATATGCATCATTACCCCATATAAATGTCTGACACCAGGTCCCAACGCACATGTTTCACGTGAGCCCTTTTTCAAGCGATTTAGTTCATAACTGAAAATGCCAAGTATATATAAAACATTAAAATGCAAAATGCAATTACCTGAACTGTGCAGGGAGTGGCTAGAGTTCAGAGTGGAATACAGCAATGTAGGGGACATACATAGGATGAAGCTAGTAGTCACACAACCCCGCCCAAATCAGCATAAACTCAACCTACATGACCATCATAGGCTGAGGGCATAACATGATTTAGAGAGGATATGGTAAATTGTGATTAAATCTGCCCTATTATCCGCCCCATGTGGCTCAGCGACAGCTCCAAATCATCACTGCTCTAGAGGAGATCTGAATGGAGGAATGGGCCAACATACCAGCAACAGTTTGTGCCACCCTTGTGAAGACTTACAGAAAACGTTTGACCTCTGTCATTGCCAACAAAGGATATATAACAAAGTATTGAGATGAACTTTGGTTATTGACCAAATACTTATTTTCCACCATAATTTGCAAATAAATTCTTTTCAAATCACACAATGTGATTTTCTGGATTTGTTTTCTCATTTTATCTATCAGTGATCTTGTATGTCTTCCATTTTCTAGTTATTGCTCCCACAGTTGATTTCACAGCAAGCTACTTGTAGGTGACCAAATACTTATTTTCCACCATAATTTGCAAATAAATTCTTACCAAATCAGACAATGTGATTTTCAAGATTTATTTTCTCACTTTGTCTCTCATAGTTGAGGTCTACCTATGATGTCAATTACAGGCCTCTCATCTTTTTAAGTGGGAGAACTTAGAACTTGCACAATTGGTGGCTGACTAAATACTTTTTCCCCACTGTATATAGGTTTAAATGATTTGGAGCAAAATTTTTAAGTAAAAAGCGGAGAAACTCCTGACTGGTCTCTTTAACAGACAGTTGAACTCCTGCTTCTCCCACCCACATAATATGATTGACAGCTTTCCCTGTATCAGTCTGTGTACAGAGCAAACTTTCGATTTTTTTTTCTGCTTGTTACTCCAAAATCCTGCTCCAAATCATGGGACTCTATATATCACAAAGCTCAACTTCTCTTCCTCTGTCACATCCTGCTCTCAGATAGGTTAGCACAAACTACCTGACAGGTTATATTCAAGTCATCACATAACCATTAGAAGTAACACAGGTGAATAATGCATTAAACTAAGTGAAATATACTGTATAATCAGTACAAAATATACCATGTCATGTAAATACCTAACCTGAAAAAGGAGATGTACAGACCAAATCCAAATCACACAAAAACTGGGTTACTTCTAATGTATATGTGACGACTTAACAAATATGGGGGATTGTTTGTGAGCGTTTTTTCTTTGTGTTTTACTGCCTGTTTTATTTTATTCTTGTCTGGTGGTTTATGCTGCCTTATCTGAGAGAAAGATATGATAAAGGGAGAGGAGCTGAGCTCTGTGATATAGGGTTATATGATACAGGCGAGAAACTGAGCTCTGTGATATATAGGGTTATATGATAAGGGAGAAACTGAGCTCTGTGATATAAGGGTTAATTGATAGAGGAAGAAGCTGAGCTCTGTGATATATTGGGTTATATTAAAGAGGAGAAGCTGAGCTCTGTGATATATAGGGTTATATTAAGAGGAGAGAAGCTGAGCCTGTGATATTATGGGTTATATGAAGAGGGAGAGTTTAGCCTGTGATATTTAGGGTTATATAATAGAGGGGGAGAATGAGCTCTGTGATATTTAGGGGGTTTTATGATAGAGGAGAGAAACTGAGCTCTGTGAATTTTGGTTTTAAAAAAAAGAGGGTTAGTTATAGGTAGATCTTGTGCATTTTAACCCTAGAGAGGTGGAAAAAAAAGAAGAGGGGGGGGGAGGACACAGAGGCGCACACAAATAGTGCGGTAAATTTTAAATAAAAATATAATAAAATTTTATAGCATCAGGTGCTCACCTGAACGAGTTGTACTTAATGGTACAACTCATATATAGGTATAATTCCAATCGCGGAGCCGCTGGCCACTTTTATACACTTGTCTTCCGCACAAAGGGGTCCAAAGGGTTAGATACTCAGATGTTGCCAGCTTTGAAAAGCTGCCAAATTCAAAGGATTCCAAGCGCTCAGCCGCCAACGTACCACCTCCAGGGCAAAATTACGCACTATACCTCTATTTTCGAAGATATTTTATTGTGCAATAAAATACATTTAAAACAATAGAAAATGCTCACTTAAAAATAACTCAACGCTAGAGATGGGCGAATTTCTCAAAAATCCGATTCGGTCACTTCGCCGAATTTTCCGACAAAAATAAATTCGGTCCGAATTACTTCGGCACGAATCGCGTTAAAAAACAGCTATTTCCAGGCTGCACAGAGCATGCAGGGTGCTGGTGAACGTTGTGCCTGCTTAAAAATGCAGAGGGAGCTTGGTTTGGTTTAAACAATGTTGTGTTTTTGTAGACCCCGCACATGACTGGCCGCCTTTTGGGAAAGTCACTATAAAAATTTCCCTGGGCACTTAAGAGGGGAAAAGACAAAAAAAATCAAACGGGAATTAGTGTAAAGTCATGCCCGGAAAGCTGGAAAAAAAAAAAGCGAGAGTAGGTGGCAACATTGTGACAGAGTTGGAGGTGAGGGGGGAGCCACAGCGCATGAGGGCAGGCAGTGGCACAAAGACTTCTGGGGGTGGAAAACACGAGGAAGAAAAGAGGGCCAATGGAGGCGGAGGGGCACGGGGCAGCAGATGAGGTCGGGGTGGCACAAGACACAGTGTGGAGGGGACGGCGGGTCAAGCAGCCTGAGGTAGAGAGGGACAAAGAAAATTTTGGAGGTAACAAAAAAGGAGGAAGCCACAGAGTGGCCAATGATGAGGCGGGGTACGGGGCGCAGCATGAGGGAGGCAGTGGGACAAAAGACACAGTTGGAGGAATGGCAGGGGTCACGCAGCAGTTTAGGTAGAGAGTGGCAAATGACATTTTGGAGGTGGGGAAAAAGGAGGAAGCCATGAGTGGCACAAAGAGAGGCGGGGGCACGGCGGCAGCATGGGCAGGGTGGCACAATTTACACGGGGGGGACATGACAAACGCCCCAGCAGCAGATGAGGTCAGACATGGCACAATGACACAGTGTTGGGGTCACGGCAACACACAGCGCAGCAGCATGGGTCATAGAGTGGCACAATGACAGAGTGTTGAGGGGGGGTTCCCCTTTACCAGCCCCTGGAAAAAGATGGTGGGGGGCGAGGAGAAACTGGCAGCGTTTGTGTGGCATCAGGCGGGGGGCCCGGCATAGAATATTTGGTGAGGCAGGTAGTTTGCCCCCAAAGACTGGCCTAAGGCATTGGTGTGGGGAAAACCCTGGCCGACCCACGCCTGATTATTTTACAAAGGCCCAGTCTTTAAAAATTTCCCTTGGGCAAGGGGTTCTCCTTGGGGTAACGGGGCCCCCGGGGCCGCACTAAAAACCCCCGCTCTGTTTCCCCACATACGGGCCCGGGGGCTTTACAGTTTCCCACCCCCTGAAAAGGGGGGCCAAAAATTTTGGGCCCCAACCCCCCCAATTTTTTTTCCCCCCCCCCCAGTTTGGGGGGTGGGGTTTTTTTCCCAGGGTTCCCTTTGGGGGGGGGGGGGGGGGGGGGGGGGAGAGTGCGCCCAAAGTAGGAAAAAACCTGTTGGTTCGGGGGACTGCTCCAGGCCCCTGCTGCTGCTGCTGCTGGCAAATCCCCTCCCCCAATAGGGGGGGTAAAGGAAGTGCTCACCAGTGACTCCGGGACTTGGGTTTTACTACTGATGGAGTGGTACTGCTCCTCCCCCCCAAACCTTCCCCAGCAGCCGCGGCATTTATTTGTGAGAAAATGGGGAAACCCCCCCCGGTCGGGCCTGTCAGAGGAGGGCGATCCCGGGCACTTAGGCGGGGGCCAAATTGTTTTGGAGGTTTTCCCTTTAGTTTTGGGTTTTTTGTCTTCCCTCTAAATGCGGGAAAAAAAGGCTTTTTTTTTTTTTTTGGAAGGGGTAGGGGAGGGTCCAATGGGGTGGGGGAGCCAGAAGTCATCCTCTCCCGGATGCTGACTATTCGGCTGTCACTACCCAAAGGGCAAAAAAGCATGCTGCAGGCCCTCCCAACAAGGGGACCGAGGGGCCCCCTTCCTCCATTTCCACTTTATATCCCAGGGGGCTTGGGGATCATCGTCCTTTTTTCCTCTTAAAACCCAAAATCTCCCCCCCAAAAAACCTTTTTTCCAAACCCCTCCTAAATCTTCCCCCCTTTCTTTTTAAAAAAAAAACCCAAAAACCCCCAAAAAAAAAAAACAAAAAAAAAAACCCAAAAAAAAAAAAAAAAAACCCCCCCAAAAAAAAAAAAAAAACCCCCCACCCCCCACAAAAAAAAAAAAAAAAAAAAAAAAAACCCACCCCCCCCCCCCCCCCCCCCCCCACTTTTTTTTTTCCTTTTTTTTTTTTTTTGGCCACGAGATGTATTTTGGGGCCACTTCTCCCCCCCTGCCCAGAAAAAATTTTTCAGCATCTTTTCCCAGGTCATAAAGCAGTGGAAGGCGTTATTCTTTCCCGTAGCCCTGGCAAATGAAAATAACTTTTGGCCCCCTTTGAATGGTCTCAACAAACGGCGGGTGTCACGCTTGACCCTTGCCACTGGTTTGAAATCAAAGTTCACAGGGGAGTTTTTCTGTCGGGCCTGGTTCACAAAAAATCTTTTAACCCCCTTTTCTCTGTTCAAAAAACCATTTGGTCCAAAAATTTTGCAGGCGGGAAATTTCCCAGCGGGGGGAAAAACATGGCTTTCAGGGGTGTTTTTGGGGGGGCCCGTTCTGCCGTTGATCTCGAGGAGGGGTTCCTGGCTTTGTACGAATGGATAAAGTGCATGCACAGTTTCCTGGCCATTTTCAAAATGTTAAAAGATAAGTGGAAGATTCGGGAAACCCTTTTCCCAAAAACCCAGTTTAAACCCACGTGCGCCTGCAGGGCGGGGACCACACCCCTCATTTGCAGGGGGACCCATTTTCCCCCCTTTTCCGTCACCATGGTTCCGATTTGCGTTGGGGGAGAAAAACCAAATCGATTTATTGCTGCTGACGCGGACCCATTTCCTCCCCTGGTCACTTCGGTTCCTGAGGCAAGCCAGGTGTAAAAACCCCTGGGGGGAAAAGTTTGTTCCCCTAACTTGTGGTTGATGGAGCGAAACTTGTGGAGGCTGAGATGGTGGTGATGGTGGAGGAGGAGGTTGGGGAAATTGGCCCCAGGTGAAGCAGTTTGACAACGTGGAGGGGAAAGGGGTTTGTCTCCTGCCCAAGTTTTTGGTTCCCCGGGGGGGAAAAGCACTTTCCCCCCCAGGGCCCGTAAAGGACAGGTACGGCCCCTGACCGTGTTACAGCCCCAGCGCCCGCGCTGCCGTGAAATTTGGGAAAAAAACCCGTTTAGCTAAAGGGGATTTGCCCCAACCCTTCTGTTTTACATTTTTATGAAGTGCGGGAAACTCCCTTTTTTGGAAAAAGGAAATTAGGGCCCTTGGAACTCTCCATCTGGGCTCGGCACAACCCTTTAGTTTCTAAAATGGTGCTGAGTCCAACTTTTTGGAAAGGGGGGGGACGGAAATTTCCAAAAAATTGGACGGAGCACGGGTCAGCGGGTTTGCCCCTTAGGAGGGGTTGGAGAAAATTTTGGTCTCTTTGAAAAATCCCCTCGCTGAAAAATGCTGGCGCCATGATTTGGGGGAAAGCAGGAGCATTGGACCGGGAAAGAGGGTTAAAAGAAAAAAAAGCTTTTCGGGCAGAGGTGGTGGAGCCCTCCCCGGCTGCTTGACAGGCATCCCCCTGGGAATGCTGTGCTGTTGTTGGGGCGGCAGGATGGCCCCCAAATCTGAGCCACGTTTTCCCAGGCCCCGGTTGGTGCGCGGCATTTTTTGACGTGGGGCCCTTTGGTGCCAACGTTAGCCCCCTGGCCACGCTTCACTTTTGCCCAAAGATTTTACATTTTTAACCATATTGGCCCTCCTGGTGTCTTGGGCAAAGAACTGCCAAAACCCCCGATTTATAGTTTTTTACCGCCAACGCCCCGAAATTGAGGGGATTACTGCCGCCGTTTGCCTCGCTGAGCCCCTGTGCCCCCTACTTTCTTGGCCCCTGCGAAGCGGTTTTTTTCCCCCGGGGCCCCCTTGGGGCTCCCGACCTCCCCAACTGTGCTATCCTGCGGGACTATGGCCCAGCCCCACTTGCTGGCTGCGCTGCTGCCTGGGGCCCGAAGTTTGGGCCCTCCTTCCTGACGATGATAAAACCCTTGCCTCACCCGGCTAAAAAAGTCGGTGGCAAAATTTCATCATCTTATTTGGGTTTCATCGTCATGCTGCCCTCATCCCGGGTTTTTGGTATGCCGGGTGCCCTCTCACAAAAATGACCCCCAATGCCACTCTCCACACTTTTCCCTTTGCCGCCAAATGAAAGGAAGCAGGGGATTTTGGGCCCCCTTTTCTTCGCTGCCAAGTAAGCTGCTGATGCCCTCCTAAAATTTTTCCTCCTCGCTATATAGTGGCGTGAGCCCAGACCCTTAGTAGATCTCTGGTGAAAAAACCCGGTTGGGCAGGGGCCCGGGTGGGGGAAGGGGGTGGGGGCCCGAGGACCCGCCCGGGGCCCTTTGCCAAAAAAAATTGGGGTCTGAGGTTCCCTGACTCTTGGTGGGGTTTTTCAGATTCTTTCTGGGGGGAAAGAGGTAAACCTAGTCAACCAATAAAGAACCCTTGGATTTCTGAAAAAACCAGGGCCGTAGTTTTGACAGCGGCAGTTGTGGCCTCCCCGAGTGACCCGCTGCGACGTCCCCTTGCTTTTGCTGCCAAACCGGGGCCTGTTCCAGGAATGTTTGTGCCCCCTCCCACTCGCGGGTCAGGCCGCCCTTTTTGTCTACTTTACTGTTTTTTTCAAAAAATTTTACAGACACTTTTTTGTTTAAGGGATTTTCTGTATATGAAAAATTACCCCCCTTTTTTTTGGACCCCCAAAAAAAACCAAAGTAAAAAAGCTTGGGAAACCCCTTGGATATAAATTGGGGCCCAAAAAATGGCCGGGGAAAAATTTACTTGTATGTGCCTTTTAAAAAAAATGTGTTTTTTAAACCCCAATGTAAAAGCACAAACAGGTTTAAATTTAAACCTTCGGACATGAATTAGGCTTCAGGAAAAATTTAGATATTTTGGCGTTGTAAAAGACGGTTTATTTTTGTAAAGCACAACCAGCAAAAAACGTTTAAATTTAAAACCCCTGGAGGAAAATTGCGCCAAAGAATTGGCCGCAAAAAATGTTTTTTGTAGCGTGTTAAAAAAATTGCGTGTTTTCTAGGGCCACACAACAAAGAGATAGGGTTGAAATTAAAACTTTGCTTGTGAATTAGGAAACGGGAAAAAATTTTATTATTTTGGGTTAAAAAAGACGGGTTTTTTTTTGTCAGCCCACCAAAAACAACACTTAATTAACCCCTGGATGTAAATTGGGGCCAAAGAATTGAGCCGCAAAAATATTTGCTTTTTTCCCGTGTTAAAATTTGCGTGTTTTCTACGCCAAAAACAAGGATAATTTGTAATTAACCTTTGTTTGGGGAAATTGGGTACGGGAAAAATTTTTATATTTTGGCGTTGAAAAAAGAGGGTTTATTTTTGTCAGAACCCCCACCCCAAAAAAACGTTTAATTTAAACCCCCCGGGATGTAAATTGCCCCAAAAGAATTGACCCGCCAAAATAGTTGTTTTGTAGCGTGTTACAATTGCGTGTTTTTCCGCCACAAAACCCAAGAGATAAGTTGTAATTAACCTTTCCCTTGTAAATTTAGGCTACGGGAAAAATTTTATATATTTTGGCGTTAAAAAAGGACGGTTTTTGGGGCAGCACCCAGCAAAACAACGTTTAAATTTAAAACCCCTGGATGAAAATTGCGAAATTTAGAATTGACCCGCACAAAATATTTGCTTTGTAGGTGTTACTTTTGCGTGTTTTCTAGCCACACAAAAAGAGATAAAGTTGAAATTTAAACCCTTTTGCTTGGGGAATTTTGGGGTTTAAGGAAAAATTTTATTTTTTTGGGTTTGGGAAAAAGCCGGTTTATTTTTGTCAGCACCCCAGCAAAAAAATTGCTTAATTAACCCCCTGGTTTGAAAATTGCCCCAAAAGGGAATTTGGGGCCCAACAAAATATTTAGTTTTTGTAGGTTTAAAAATTGCGTTTTTTAAATAGGCCAAACAAAAAGGATACAGTTTTTTTTTAAACCTTTGCTTGTGAATTAGGCTAAGGGAAAAATTTTTTATATTTGGCGTGAAAAAAGGGGACTGGTTTTTTTTGTCAGCACACAGCAAACAACGCTTAATTAACCCCTGGATCGTAAAATTGCGCTCAATAGAAATGAGCCGCACAAACTAGTAGCTTTGTTGCGTGTTACAATGCGTTTTTTCTCTCCACACAACAAGTGATACAGTGTTATTAACCCTTTCGCTTGTGGGAATTAGGGGCTAAGGAATAAATTTATTTATATTTGGCGTTGAAAATGTCGGTTTATTTTTGTCAGCACACCAGCATAACAACGCTAAATTAACACTCTGGATGTATAATTGCACCAAGAAAGAATTGAGCCCCACAAACTAGTAGCTTTGTAGGTGTTACAAATTGCGTGTTTTCTACGCCAATACAACAAGAGATTACAGTTGTAATTACCTTTGCGTGTGGAATTAGGCTACCAGTAAAATTTATATATATTTGGCGTTGTAAAAGACAGTTTCTTGGGGTTCAGCACACCTGCAAAAACACGTTAATTAACCCCTGGATTGTAAATTGAGCATTAGGAATTGAAGCCAGCAAAAATGATGTGGTTCTTTGTATTGTAAAAAACGCTGTTTCTTTAACTGAAAACAACAGGAACTGGATCTAGATCCCACTTTGGATATTGAATGTATATGCAGCTGCAGTGGTCGCACACTGGATTTCAGATCATACCCCAAAAAATCAAGAAAATTGATCATTCAGAGAACAGTCTCTGAGACAATGCTGAGACACCCACAAAAATCGCTGTGTAAATATCAGTTCTTTCAGAAAGCGCTATTCACCCGCAGCATGCAATCTTCCCTATCAGTACAGTGAGAGGAGGTGAGCTTCCAAAGCGGCGCGCTCGGTCTTTATATAAGTGCGGGAGTCACAGAATCCCGCGGTCTCTGGATTGGCTTCATCTCTGCACATGTCATGCAGGCTATGCCCTTCTTCCTCCAGTGTGCTTTGCCAAATGTATACGCCCATGTGCTCGCAGCATTTTTATCAATTGAAATGCACAATTCGTTCACCCGAAGTAACCCACATTGTTCGGACGTCGTTCCGACCTGAAGTTTTTCCTGAAATTCTAAACGAATTCCACTTTCGTTATGAATCAATTCGCCCATCTCTAGGCAACATTCCATACTTTTATAGTTAACAGTAATTCTGGACTATAAAATTTTAAATAGTTATATATAGATATCTAGGGAAAAAAATTAGTATGCACACTCCCGAATCAAAAAATGAAGCTGGGTGCCAGGAATACAATAAGACCTCTGTCACAGGTCATTGATTACTTAAATGAAAATAAAACTGCGCACTCACAAACGTTTGGATAAAGTGGAGCTTGTTCCATATCCTCGTTGTGGGTATTGAATTTAGCATCCCACTTTTTTCAACAACTTTGTGATTGGCTGGCAAGGTTTTTTCATTTAGGACAGATCCATTCATTTAGATAGATAGATAGATAGATAGATAGATAGATAGATAGATAGATAGATAGATAGATAGATAGATAGATAGATAGATAGAAGCTGTTGTCCTGGGGAACTATTCTGCCCTTATGAGGATGAGGGTTTTACTAGTTTCATACTTATAAATCACTGTATTTTAAAAATGGCTCCAGAGTAAAGGGATCCTCCATGTCTTTACCTATTAGGCTTTGGTACTGTTTCTACCTTTCATTGTGAGTATACCTGTATGTCAGGAGTACTTCAAGGTGTGTTTTTCTGATGGAAAGCTGTGACGTATGCCACTGTATAATGAATACAGTTGTATGTGTAGTCCATTGTATCTCATTAGAACGAAAAATATTCACCACCTGGTCTAGTTTTTTATACTTTTCCCATCTGCATAGGAAAGAGCAGCAGGCAACACTTACTTAAACAGTAAAAAAAGGGAAAATAAATGTTGGTGCTACCGGCCTTTCTTTTGACACATAGGGCCACATGTATGAAAACTTTCTAGGTCTAAAACTCACTTTGTTTCCCATAGCAACCAATCAGAGCGCCCCATTCATTTCATGTAGTGCTCTAGATAAAAGAGAGGGGTGCTCTGATTGGCTGCTATGTGCAACAAAGTGAATTTTAGACCTAGACAGTTTTCATACATGTGGCCCATTACGGTGACGTGGAGTCATATGGGTATGCTCAGCAATTCCCTTTTAAGACTAGCACAGGAAAATTTACAAAACAGTTTTTAAAATGTTTAATTTATGTTTTTTTTCCAGAGTCCATCACTTTTGAAGATAAACAGTTTAGCCTGAGAAGAAAAAAAAAAGGAAGAAAGAAGCGTGGAGTGTGTCAGATAATACTCTGTGCATATTCCAGAAGAGTACATCAATCTTAATGCATGGAGTTATTAGCCAAGGATATAATAAAGCTGCTTTCATTATCTTCTTGGAAAAACTAATAGAAAGATTGATAGACAAAGTTCTGCAGCGTGGTGTCAGACTTACCATTTATCCATTTAGCTTCCGTATCATGGATTGCAAACTCTCCACTGACCAAATCTTGTAGCGATACCTTCGCTTTGAGTGACAGGCTATTATCTTCCACTGGAAAAAAGAAGCCAAATACACATAGGTTATTTTTCATCCTTTGCTTCGGGCAATGAATTACAATTAGTTATCCAAAAAGCATACACACAGTCAGGCTTGTTTTTATTTTGAGAGCAATAATGAACATTTGATGGAACAGGAAGAAACATACTTTCTTGAAGAAGCTTTCATTCACTCTACTGCAAATGCTGCCTTCTCTTTATGTGCCTCTGGAGAAGAGTAAACCAGGCCATGAGGTACTGATGTTAATGGATAGCTGGCAGCCAGTAAGAACATAAAACTTTCTTAATTTGCTCTTAAAGGTTATGGACACCCATGACACAAAAAAAGACTTTTGCACATGTTGGTGGTTACCTTGAGTTAAAAATGTTGCACTCCTTTTTAGGCTACAATCTTCATTCCTCCGATTGTTAACCTGCTCCTAGTTTCAGAGTCTTTTTCATACTGTGTCTCTGAAAAACAGCTGCCTTTACTAGCTGTCAGGTACAAGCATTGCTTTATTTCTGTTCTGTTTTCCCCTTCTACAAATTTCTTTTATCCTACATACACACAGACAAAAGTGTTGGTACCCCTCCGTTAATGAAATAAAAGCTTACAGTGGTCAATGAGATAACTTGAAACTGTAAAAAGTAATAAAAACTAACTAAAAACTAAAGCTAACTAATAAAAATCATACATTGCTTTTGAATTGTGGGTTAATTGAAAAAACTTTAAGAAACAAACTAATGAAACTAATCTGAACAAAAATGATGGTTCCCTTACCATAATATTTTGTTGTACATTTATTGAAGGCAATCACTGCAAATAAACAATTTCTGTAGCACTCAATGATTTCTTTGGCCCTGTCCACAAGTATTTTGGCCCACACCTCTTGAGCAAACGACTCCAGATTTCACAGGTTTGAAGTGTACATTCTATAGACTGTGTATTTCATCTTCTTTCATAGATGTATAATAGGGTTTAGATCTATGCTCATATTAGCTACTTCATAATAGTCCAATGCTTTGCCCTTGGCCATTCTTTGATGTTTTAAACTGTGTGTTTTGGGCCATTATCCTTCATGTTGGAGGACCCATGACCTGCGACTCAGACCAAGTTTTCTGACACTGAGCAGCACATTTTGCTCCAGAACGCCTTGATAGCCTTGAGATTCATTGAACCCTGCATAGATTCAAGACATTCTGTGCCAGATTATTATTATTATTATTATTATTATTTATTTTTTTAGGCTGTACATTCGAGGCGGTTACATACATAAGTCAAACGAGTACAGTGATAAGGGATAATGACAATTGGTACGACAGAGGGAGAGAGGACCCTACCCGCGAGGGCTTACAATCTACAAGAAGGGGGAAAGAGACAGGAGGTGAGGGGCAGACATGTCTGTGGAGGAAGTAGTGACAAGATTAGTGAAGGTTATAGGCAAGCCTGAAGAAATGGGTTTTCAGGTTGCTTTTGAAGCTGGTAAAAGTGGAGGAGAGTCTGATGTGTTGGGGCAGTGAGTTCCAGAGTGTGGGTGAAGCACGGGAGAAGTCTTGGAGACGGTTGTGTGAGGAGTTGATAAGGGGAGAGCAGAGGAGAAAGTCCTGTGAGGAGCGGAGAGTTCGTGAGGGGAGATATTTGGAAATTAGGGCAGAGATGTATGGAGGGGAGAGGTCATGGAGAGCCTTGTAGGTCATGGTTAGTAGCTTGAAATGAATTCGCTGGGCAATGGAAAGCCAGTGAAGGGATTGGCAGAGGGGAGAGGCAGAGGAGTAGCGAGGAGAGAGGTGGATAAGACGGGCAGCAGAGTTAAGGATGGATTGGAGGGGAGCGAGGGTGCTATCTGGGAGGCCACTGAGAAGGATGTTGCAGTAGTCTAGGCGGGAGATGACAAGGGCATGGACCAGCATTTTTGTAGTGTCGTAGTTGAGGAATGAGCGGATGCGAGAGATGTTTTTTAAGGTGGAGGCGGCAGGCAGAGGTGAGGGTTTGGATGTGTAGTTTGAAAGATAGAGCAGAGTCTAGGATTACCCCAAGGCAGTGGACTTGCGGGACCGGTGAGAGTGTAGAGCCGTTGACTGTAATAGAGAGATCAGGGGCAGGGATAGAGTTGGATGGTGGAAAGATGATGAGTTCTGTTTTCTCCACATTTAGTTTTAGGAGACGTGATGAGAAGAAGGAGGAAATGGACGATAGGCAGTCGGGGATCCAGGAGAGAAGAGAGGTGACATCTGGACCGGAGATGTAGAGTTGGGTATCATCAGCATACAAGTGGTAATGAAAGCCATGTGAGGCTATGAGCTGACCGAGACCAAGAGTGTAGATATAGAAGAGTAGTGGGCCCAGGAATGACCCTTGGGGGACACCGACAGAGAGAGGCCGGGTGGAGGAGGTGGAGCGAGAATGAGAGACGCTGAAAGACCGATCAGTGAGGTATGAGGAGATCCAGGAAAGAGCCAAGTCTGTGATGCCGAGGGAGGAGAGGATTTGTAGCAGGAGGGAATGGTCGACAGTGTCAAAGGCAGAGGACAGATGCAGCAAAGCAGTCTCAAAACATAACTGAACCTCCTCCATGTTTCACACTAAGTACAATGTTATTTTCTTTGTATGCTACATTTTTGTGTATGTGAACATAGAGCTGATGTGGTTTGCCAAAAAGCTTTGTCTCATCTGTCCATAGGAAATTTTCCCAGAAGCTTTGTGGCTTGTCAATATGCAGTTTGGAAATTTCTAGTCTCATATTTTTATGATTTGCTTTCAACAGTGGTTTCCTCCTCTGACTCCTTCCATTAAGTCCACTTTGGCAAAGACAGCAATGGATGGTGCGACCTGACTCTGATGCATCTTGGCCTTGGAGTTCACCCTTTATCTCTTTGGAAGTTGTTCTGGGATCTTTGGTTATCCATCTGTTCAATTTGTCATCAATTTCCTCTTGTAACCACATCCAGGGAGGTTGTCTACAGTCCCATAGACCTTACACTTATGAATAATATGTGCCACTGTAGTAACATGAACATTAAACTGTTTGGTCTTATAGCTTGTCTTTTACACATGGAAAAAATCCCAATGTATCAACTTCTTTCTCTTCCTTGCTAGAGATGAGCGAGCAGTAAAAAGTTATAGTTTGATTAGAACCTCGAACTTTAGTGTGTTCGGTTTGAGGTTCTATTCGAACTAGAACTTGAACCCTATTAAAGTCAACGGGATAAGATGTTCTAGTTAATTTTTATACCTATACAGCAGAGGAGAAGCTGTAATTACCATCCGTTACAGTAAACTGGATATGTTTAACAACTTAGTGAAGAAAATTTGTCTCTAAGAGTGACAGAAAAAAATTGAGAGGCTTAAATACTTCATTCCTTTCAATGGCTAACTGAAAAGATGAGGACAGCTTGCAAGCAGGGGCATAGCTATATGATGTGCAGTGGTAGCATCCTGAAGGGGCCCAAAAGCCCCTTTGACACATAAGAGATTTGAAGATGGTGTGTTATACAATTACTGAACACCAAAAACTGCAAAAACTGAACTTTTGGGCACTGAGTATGATTTAGCAAATCCAAGCACTATGTATAATATATATATACATGTATATGAGAGTTAGATGTTATGTGAGCCTGCAAATGTCACCAAATACCAGCTTCTGGGTGTGGAAAAGATGCAGCCAGCATAGACTATTGATGTCTATGGAGAGGAAAATGCTATCTTACTGACTAAGAGCAGTCTGTACAGTACAGAGAATGAACTGAAAATAGTGTTCACAAGGCAATAAAGTGAAATATATATAACATTGTCATGTGATTTTAGCAGCCAATGAGAGCCCTATGCCTCAGCGATGATGTTTTTGAGACTTCTCTGTGCTCTGCACTGATTGGATGGCCGCCAAAAGTGCAGAAAGGTGATTGGATGGTTGCCAAAAGTGCAGAAAGCCTCTGAAAACTAAACTGAAAATGGAGCGTCAAACTAGAACTTTACTCGAACGAACAGTAAAATGTTCGGTTCCAGTTCTAAAAATTTTACGTAATATTTTTAGGTTAATTCTTTATTTGAATATTCATCTTTAATCACCCACTTAGATATAGGGCCACCTCTATGCAAACTGTCTAGGTCTAAAATTCACTTTGGTGCCCATTGCACCAATCAGTGCACCCCTCTAATTTTTCCAGAGCACTATATGAAATGAAAGGAATGCTCTAATTGGTTGCTATGGGCAACAAAGTGAATATTACACCTAGACAATTTTCATACATTTGGCCCACAGATTTTTCATCTGTGACATTAACACCATTGACAGGCAAGTGAATGACTTTGATTATCTTGTAATAATGGCACTTCTTAGTGGCGAGATGTATTAGGTATCAAGAAAACAGTCAGCTTTTTAAGTAAAGGTTTTGGAAGCAAGAGAATAGCTAAGTAATTGTGATGGCAAGAACTTAGAAGCAGATCTTGTAGGGTGTTCCCAGCATGGTGGTTAGTACCTATCAAAAGCAGGTAGGGTAAGGCTATGTTCACACGGCTTATTTCAGAACGTATTTACATCGGATTGCCGTTCGTAAATACGTTCTGAAATCAGTTGAAAATCAGTTTCAAATAAGTGCCACTAAGTGTGGCACGTATTTGTAACTGATTTCCCGACGGATTCACCATCTCCATTCATTGTAGGTGGTGAATCCGTCCGTAAATAATTGACATGCACATTGTTTTTCCGTCTGGATTGCCGTCGTCAATCCGCGGCGGCAATCCGGCACGGAAATACGCGTCGTGTGATCGACGAGCCGTATTTTATAGTGTAATCAATAGAAAATAGGCTGTGACTTGTTTCTGACTGATTTGCCGACGGGTTGACGATCGTCAATCCGTCGGCAAATACGCGGCGAATTAAGCCGTGTGAACGAGGCCTAACAGATTAATTAGCATCATGGACATGTGTGTCTAATGTTCATTGATGAGACTATGGAGCTAGCCCCACTGGTGTGATCAGACAGAAGCTCTACTGTAGCAAAAATTGCTAAAAAAAAAGTTAAAAAAAGGACACTGCTGAGTATGGGGCTGCTTAACCATGAAGCAATATACTAGAGTAAAGTAATGAGCTCCCAATGTATACCTCCAATGTATACCACCAATCTATGCTGTTCTATAGGCATAAAGGTGCATACCACATATTCACTGCAAACAGTAGGAACATAGCCTTGGCATTTTACATATGATATAGTTCTCTTTTTGAAACAAATGGAATATTTTCAGCTGCTAATTGTTTAGATCCGTCTTGTCGGTCCCAAAGACGGATCTACAAAGCGCTTATAACACAGAGTGAAAACTCAGTGTGAACAAGCCCTATCAGTTAACAAATAAAACAATGAGATGGAACAGGCAATTCCCCTTTTTCATTATATTTTTTGCTTCAGGCCTGTAGTAATTAAGAAATCCAAAATCCCAGACTTTCACAGATGTGATCTCTCTGTGTGTGATTGCATATCTCCTAAGTGTCCCTATTTTGGAGCGACAATTCCTATTTTTAACCAAGGTCCCTCTGTCCCTCTTTGCTCTTTAAATGTCCCTCTTTTTTACCTGCAAAATAGATTTGCATTAATCTTATTGCATTGCTTTAAAAACCATCTGACTGGCTCCTAACTTTTTATTAGATAGCAATTTACATATTATTTAATCAATTGAAGGAAGGTGAACCTGAAAAATGTCTAAATTCCTTTGGTTCTTATGATAACATTTTAATAAAAACCTATTCAGATATGCATTAATAAAAACATGTTTCATATAGTGAACTGTAAGTGTTCCTTTTGGGCAGTCTAAAAAGTTGGGAGGTATGTGACTGATATGTCAGAAGATATGTCAGTAATACCACTGTATGGCTTTTTAAAGTCATTCAATATAGTAAACCAATGACATCATACAGTTCTTTTCATGCTGTATGTGTTACTTCCATGAACATCTCCTGCCATGACATGTATATGTATGAAATAAAAGCACGGCAAACTCATCTGAACCCCACATTATAGCCTCAACTAATTATCACACAGTCTGGAGAGATGTTAACAACAAATAAAATGTACCCTTAAATGATATGCTATGCTGTATGCATAGGAATAGGGCAATAATAATTGCTATATAACAAGAGGAATAGCATATGTAAAGCTAAGTGTCTCTAGAATATCTAATGACAGATGATAAAGAGGAGTCCATCTAATGCCTTCCACAATATTGCCTTATGTTGGAAAATTTGACATCTTCATTGGACACAGAGGTACAATTCAGCAGCTAAACTTAACTCAAATAAATACCGGCCTGTACTCATGTCTGTCCCCATGGGCAGAGTCACTGGAATGTTTCAATGGCCCTTTTGACAAATTTTCCAGTAGCCATTGAGGGCATTGCTATCTAGAATAAAACAATTTGTCACGTTCCCCATGGACTTGCAAGCTATTACAGAGACAAACATTTTGCCAGAGACTATAGCAGTTTTCTCATGTCCTACTTTACCGGAATTGCACTCACCACACGTTCTTCTACACAGTGAAAAAGCTGTGTTTGGGAAGAAGAAATTGAACCATTTCATCAATTTGTAAGTTATTTTTGTGATGCTTGCTATAAAAATACATTGCTTCTCAATAAATCATTAGCTTAAATGCTTGGTGGTGAAATGGGGATGGTGTTACGGCATAAAAAGCTTAAAAGAAAAAATGTTTACTTTGCAAAAAAAAAATAAAATTTTTAATTCAATTCAAATATTTGTCCTCTCCTGCGGTTTTGTAAAAGAAGTGACTTTGACACATGAGGTAGGCTCTGATTTATGACAAAAAAGAACAGAGGTCACCAGCCTTTTGTAGGTTTGCAAGCCATTTTAAATATGACAGATGGTGTTGAGCCACACTGAATAATAAAGGGAAAAAGTCCATTAGGCCTGGCTCCCATCTGGGTTGTTATTTCACTTTTTATGTTCTATAGTAGGAGTAGAAAAATGAAAATAACGGCAGTGCTGTATCTGTTTCATAACGGACACCCTCGGTTTCCAATATGATGTCCATTACTTGAACAATACAAATAGCGTACAATGATTTCCTTCATTTTTAGAATCTACAATGGAGGCTTCTAAGAGAACGTCCAATGCAGATGTGGAATAGGCCTTAAATGGGTTGTCCAGTTGATTTTGAGAAAAAAAAATAAAATACTGCAGTCAAATAAAAAAAAAAAATCTCTCATATTCACCTTATTCTTATCTCTGTTCCACTGCTGGCTTTGCAGGCATGCATCTCTGGTCTTCTGTTTTCTTCCGCCAGAGGAGGTCATTAAGTCACCGCCGCAACTGATGATTACATCACCATTTAGAGCTGTTCACTTCTGAACAGTAACGTAAAACTTTGGCATGTGACTGTTGCAGCTAGTCAGTAGTTATCATAGTGATGTCCCGACTGCCGCTGGTGAAGGTAAAAAGAAGACTAAGGTGAGACGCCTGCAAAGTCATGCTTATGAGATATTTTTTTTTTATTATTTTTATTATTATTTTTTTAAATCAAGTGGACAATGCCACAATATGGCTAATATGGGGCTATGTCTTGGTACCAAAATTCTGGTAATGTCGTCACTGGTCAATAATCTGGTACTTGAAATTAGTGTGTAGTAGAATGACAACATGAAGTTGGATTGAGAGCCACAAGTGGTTACCAAACCACTAGTTGGAGGAAGTGTGACATGTTCCCTCATGAATCGCTTTGGCATTTTTTTTAATTCTATGTTTTTTTTAATGTTCTTATTACATGCCTCAATAAAAGGGCTTTAGAATGACTAATCTGTACTAATCTTAGCCCGTTTTCTACATGCTTGTATGATTATAATGTTGTTCTGCGCCAGAGCTCTAAACAGTGTTCTTTACAGTTGGATTGATCCCAAATCTTATGCAGAAAGGAATGAACGACTGTGGGCCTTTAATTATTTGAACTGTGTTGAGCCTCTCGACTGCACAACTATTTTTGGAGAGTGCATAAGCATTTATGTTCATATTGTACCACCAACTCATTTATATTGCACAAGGATCTCTACTCCCTTTCTTCTATGAGTAAACCTCTGTTTAGGGAACACTATCCAAGACTATATGAAAAGTTGTAAAAGCGATAATCAAATTTAGTACACCTGCTCCCCATTCACACCTTGTAAAACCTTGTAACACTAACGAGTCACATGACACCATGGAGGGAAAATGGTAAATTGAGCTCAATTTGTCCATTTTTACTTAGGGATGAACTCACTTTTGTTGCCAGCAGTTTAGAAATTGTTGCCTGTGTGTAGAATTATTTTGAGGGCACACAAATTTTACACTGTTATACAAGCTGTACACTGACTACTTAACATTGTAGCAAAGAGTCATATTTCCAGTTTTATCCCATGAAAAATGTAAGGGGTGTACTCACTTTTGTGAGTTACTGTAACTGGTGACAACATAATTATGGTTGCAAGCTTTTTTCTATAGTCAAAACACACATTTCTGTTTCTCCAGACAATGTTGACCTGGGTTATTTCAGTTTCTTGAGGATATGTTACTAGTAAATTTAGTATTATTTATCACTATGCAGCATATACAACTCTGCTGCTGGAAGCTGAAAACAAACCTACAGCTAACTGGATATGGGATCATTTAGTTCTAGTAAGAATGTAGATTTCATTGTATTTTAGTATGCAAGGAGAGAACTTTACATTTCACACAGTGCATCCAGATACTGTTGGGAAGTGGACCCCAACCTTTCTTCCTTGAGGGCTACATTCTGTACTAAGAAATGGTTGAAACATGTGGAATGAGAAGGGTTTGCACAAGCCATACAACCAATATCGACTACAAACCAACTGAAAATGTTTTCAAATAGCAATGCAGTAATGTAATGTACTTGAAAGTGTCATACTTGACATTATAGTATATGAGTCCTAGCACTGCATGATTTCTCAGTCTTTTGGGTTAAACTTAGTGACAGCCATAGGTTTGTAGTCCCCAGGTGTTCAATTATCAAATGGGTTCTGTACTTAGATTTCAGAACTTTTTGGACACAGATAAGGAGTTCTTCTGATCCAGAAAGAGCATTTTTATGCAGAACCCTTCAGTAGTCCAGATTGTTGCACCCTGCTCTCCGAAGCCCCCTAAATACACTCCCTCTTTCACCAAGACATCTTGCCCATTTATGTTGGGATGTAATTCCACAGCTTTGGGCTTATGCTGCGCTCTTCATTCTACTACGTTCATCTGCTGAGAGTTCATCTTTCTGGTAACATGAAGATGCCCCTGTGAGCTTGACAGTGAGAGCATCATACTCTCTAATGCATAGCTACAGCAAGGAACCTCTGGGAAGAGGGAAAAGAACAGGGCTAGAAATATAGTACAGCAAGGACTCACGAACCATGTATTGTGAATCCCTGAAATAGATCATACGCTGTGCAGACACTGAGCAAGCAGGGCTTCTCAAAAAGTTAAAGGGGATGTATCGCTTCATCAGTTCGTCTGTTTTCTTGTAGATTCATTTTTTCAGTTCCTCAGATCCAGGGCCGTTTCTTCCTCTCCCAGCTGGGTGGTTCTTAACTGAAGGGGGATGACATCATCCCCCCCTTCACTGTTCATGCTCGCTCCTGAGTCAGTGTGTTTGTTTGAGATCAGTGGGAGGGGACAGCACATCCCCCCCCCCTCTGTCTGAGTCCACATGTCACTGTGTCATTCCTCTCCCTATGCCAACTTATTTTGTAAGAGCTGTTTGTTTACATACCAAAGCCCTGCATTCAGTCTAGACAGTGATCTCTTCTCCTCTCACAGCTGGAGGTTTGTTACAGTTGAATCCAGTCTTCTATGAACTCATCCAGAGCAGCACAGATCTGTCTCCCTTCTATGTTTACACGCAGGAGCATTAGGCACTGGGCACAATTCTGGTGTTTTCTGGTTGTAGAAGCAGCTGCAGTGTTACTGTGGAGCTGCTGGCTGTGCAGAGTGAAATGCTGCCAGCCCCTTATTCTGATTGAGAGACGCAGGACTACACGCTCCCATGAATATGTCCAGGGGTTAGACAGAATGTAAATTAGTAGAGCCGTCAGCCAATGAAATGAAAGGAGGTGGGATCCGACTGCCACTGGGGAACAGTGTTTACACAAAACAAAGATAAGGGATCCTGTGAAAACAAGACAGCTTTGCAAATGACATTCAATTGCAAAGTTGCTTGTTTTCACTGTCCCCTTATTCTGAAGACCATCTGATGTAGATACAACCCCTTTAAGGCTGTGCAGAAGGCGAACTAGAGAGCTACACTTGGAGGAAAGGGACACTAATCTCCTGCAGTTCTGTCTATAAAAATTGGATTATTCATGAATAGTATAATTGCTAGTATTACAACTGCACCTGCACAAAGATAAAGCTTCTATAGAGCACCAGTCATATGGGAACATGTGGTGCACCATGCTGGTTTACAACTTATTGATGATGTCTGTACTTTGATCAGGTAGACTGCCCACCTAAAGTACAATTGCAATACTAGCAATCACCCCCTTCATGGATAGCACATGTTTGAGTGGTCATTCACCAGAATTTTTGCACTTATGCAACCTCTCTTTACAATACTGCAGCTCTTCTGCATGCTGGTCTGAACAGGTTTTAACCTGTGTGAAGCTATGTACTTAGCAATCGCTCCACTCATGAATAGTACGATAGGTGCATGCAGGGCTGCCATCAGTCATCTATTAACCATTTCAGGGCCCCATACAACCAAATCAAATGGGGCCCCCACCCGTTACTAGTTCCTATATTTTTAACATATCAGTGGGCCCCTTTTTGATAAGGGCCCCTGACAGGAGTACTGCCCATACTACCCTATTGGCACCCCTGGGTGTGTGAGCCATTGTTTATCAGTAACTTCTCCAATGTAGCACTGGAGCTTATTTTACATCCTACTGGGAATGGATTTGTGACCTGTATTTGCAGTAGTAACTATGGCCGTTCCTCTGTGCCTCTGTGATTCTAATAATATATTTTATTTCAAATATATCCTAATGTTAAAAAATTTAGTAAATGATTCCAGTACTGCTACATTCTCCAAGCAGAAGCTGCTGTACAGAGTAAGTATGATGCTTCTTTATCTTTTAGCTGTAAGAATCTAAAGGTTTGTTTTATCTATAAAAATCTCTAAAATATGAAATGTCTTATATTTTATAATACTGGTGTCATGGTAAACCCACTAGTATCACAGTAATCAGCATGAAGTTTAGCAGCAGTTCACTTGGGATAACCTAGTGAACTCAGTCTGACTCCATACAAAGTACCTAATTGGGAAAGAGATTTGCACCTATCTAGTGTTATTGCTTACTCATCCAATCTTTAGGAAATCTACATCCTGGAGCATATTTATCCTAAAGTTGACACAGCACAACTTTTACTTCCTCGGGAAATTTTCAACCTACACCTTGCAATTTCCACACTATAACAATGACTAGGGGAATGCCTGTGGCCTTGACAAATGGCTTTGCTTCCAAACACAGAAATTTGCTGGTATACTGCTGCCGGAGATGAAGTGAAGAAATAAAGAAAAACCACAGGCTGTTCAATGCAACATTTTATGACTTGTGAGGGCAATTATTACTTTTAAAATAACAGAACTGCATTGTGTATAACCAGAGCCACCATGATCGAAAGAGTAAATATAATTTGTCACTATAGATTTCTCATTATATGCTTACATTACATTCAGCGCACTACACAGTATGTAACGATTGCACAGTATTTATAACTGGAGCTTTATGCCTTAGGAATTCTATGCATAATTTGAAGGTTTTAGGCAAAGACCTATTTCAAATGAATAATTCTATGTGCAACAACCATCACTGTAGAAGGTAATTAGAGGCTTCAGCATTAGACAAGAGGAAAGTCAGAATACTCTTCATGTTGTTCATGGGTCTTGCAAATTGCTGTATAATGTGTATATATGTCTGTCTAGTTCATATACAGTACAAGGTTTTATTAGGCATGGAAGCACCTGCTTGGAAAGTACTATCAAATGTGTTCCCCACAAGTGTGCAGTTGTATCATGTCTGACACCTAAAGGGGTATTCCAATCTCATTAATTAGCTTTAAACATATAGGCAAAGGTAAATAAAGACTATTACCAACGGCATTGCTGTTCCAAATTTGCTTTATTTTTGAGTGACAGTTCAAATCTCCTGCTTGTCTATACAAGCTTCTCTAGTTACTGACCACCTCATCAGCCGTGCTGGTGCCCTTACTCCCTGCTGTGTCTTATTAGTAGGACTAAGCTTGCTTCTCACTCTGTGATCTTAAACTTTCTACTGAGAAAAACTTTAACACTTAGGCTATGTTCACACGGCTTATTTTGGGATGGATTTCAGTCCGTAATTCGTGCCGTGCTGCGCAAATTATGGGTGAGATCCGTCTCAGTCATTATGGTAATCCATAGTTCTCATAGAGAACTATGGATTCCATCTCCGTATTTCACGAGCGGGGAGAAAGTGACATGTCAATTATCATGGCGGGATACGCGCTGTGGATAATGAATGTCTATGGGGCCGGCGAGCTGCCGTCCCCCCCCGCCCCGCCACCTCTGCCGAGCACACTCCGTAAATCCGTGAAAATCCGTGAATAAGCCGTGTGAACATAGCCTTATAGTTACCAATCTGGGAGCAGCCTTAAACCAGTAATGTCTCTGTAAACGGCCCAGCTAGGAACACAAGGTAGTACAGCTGAAATGTCAAACAACACTTTAGACTCATCCATAGCCTGTGCAGAAAGTGGAAAAAGAGTGAACACAGCTAGATGAGATAACCTTTTTAAGGTACATTCCCACAGGAAGAGGAAAATTTGACAGCAACTCAGAATCAGGAATATCCACAAGACAAATTAACACTATAGGCCACATGTATGAAAACTGTCTAGGTCTAAAACTTCCTTTGTTGCCAATAGCAACTAATTAGAGCTCCCCTTCATTTAGTGCTCTGACTGGCTATTATGGGTAACAAAGAAAGTCTTAGACCTAGACCGTTTTCATACATTTCCTCTGCCAATTTTCTTGGAGTCAGGTGCTGAGTTGGTACTGATTTGCTGCTGGGATTTTCCTGGAGATCATCCAAAAAAAAAAAGCTAAATCCACAGTGGCTAATCTGCACCAAATTGTACAGGTTTGGCAACATTTGTTGGAGATTTGCTGTAGATCTGCAGTGTTTCCCAAACAAAATCTGAAATAATAATGATTTATTCTACATTCTGACTTTCCCACTGAAATCAATAGGGAAAATGTGCAAAAAACCCAGTGTTTCTGTAACCTAAATTTACACACTGCACATTTAAAATTCACAAAGGTACTATAAAATTTTGGCACAGATTTCAGATTTGCACAGTACGTGGATAAAAGTACTTAACCCCTTAAGGACCCTGGACGTATGAGCAGGTCCCAGGGTCCCAAAGGGGCTTTACTCCGCGACCCCCCCCCACACAGCCGGCAGGCATTAGCGGTTCATCGCAGCTAACACCCAGCTGTAAAAGCGCGAGTGGGCAGGGTCGCCCGTCCGCGCTGTTTAACTCTTTAGACACCGTGGCAAAGATGGCTGCGGCATCTAAATGAATGAAGAACGGTGCCGCACACCGTTCTTCCCGGCGATCGGCATCCCCGCAGCATAGCAGCGGCGATCCGATGCCTGGATATGGCAGCAGGGAGCCTCGTGAAGGCCCCCACCGCTGCAATGTCCTCGTTTGCCCCACTTCCGGCCACAGGCAGGAAGTGGGGAAACCACCATCTTTGTACAGTCTAATGCTTTGTCTATGCAATGCATTAGACTGTAGTAACAATCGCGCCCCCTAGTGGTCAAGCACCATAGAGGGACTCAATGTTAAAGTAAAAAAAAGAAAGAAAGTTTTAAAGTGCAAAAAAAAGTATTAAAAGTTCAAATCACCCACCTTTCTTATTTTACAAATAAAAATAAATAAAATAATAAAAAAGTTACACATATTGGGTATTGCCGCGTCTGAAGACGTCCGATCTATAAAAATATAACAAAATGTATCCCCTACGCTGAACACCGTAGAAGAAAAAGAGTCCACAAGCCCAAATCTTGTTTTTTGGTCATTTTACGTCATTTAAAAATTGAAATAAAAGTGATCAAAAAAGTTGCATGCATTCCAAACTGCTAGCGATAAAAAGTACACTTCATCCAGCAAAAAATGCACCCTCACTGATGTCCGTAGGTGTTAGTACAAAAAAAGTTATTGCTCACACAAAATGGTGCCACGGCGCAAATTTCAAAAATAGAAAATATTTGGAATTTTTTTTACGGTACCAAAACCTAATGAAAACCCTAAATGTTTGGTATGGCCGGATGCGTATCAACCTGTAGAATACAGATAACACATCACATGCTGTTTCCAGCGCTGTGTCCCTTATTCTGTAAGATGCTGTAGTTTTAAGCTATTTAATGCTCAAATCTGGCAGTTTTCAGCCAGAAGAGTCCAGCTTATTCATGAGCAGGTGTTAGCCCCGCCCACCCAAGGTTAACCCCTCCCACCTGACAGTCAGTCACATGTTTTTACCTATTCAAAGTAATAGGTTAATCAGTTGTGAGGTGGGTGTGGCTATCCTCAGGTGGGCGGGGCATACATTAAACTGACTCTTTTCTGGCTGATTTGAGTATCATATACTCCAAAACTACAGCATCTTACAGAATAAGGGACACAGCGCTGGAAACAGCATGTCTGTCACTAACTTGTGCTTTCCTCAGCAAGGATGGCATAATCTATATGACAGGTTCTTTTTAAAATCCAGATTGCTGCTACAGTAATATACTTCAGATTTTTTTCACATGATCTGTCTGCACATACCCTTAGAAATGTAGTTTTGAGGCTTACATCAGGAAGCAAATTACACTTTTTTATGGACATGAACCTGTGATTTTAAGCTAAACTTTAATAAAAGTCAAGTTTTATAGCGATTGCTTCTTTAAAGATTCCTATACTAAGAAGACTTCAGTTGAAGATTTTTCTGGCAGTAATCTTCAGCAAGACCCACAGCAATACATGACATGGGGATTTTACTTTAGATTCTGATTTCCCCAAAAGTGACAAAGTCCACAAACAACAGGCAACAGGAAAGTACATACTGTGTATTTAAAAATACTGTACCTGCCAAGAAAACCTTCTACAGAATACGTATTCCATTGTAGATTTTTCCAGTATGAATCCACATGAAGCAATTTTTGTCCTGTGTAAACTTACAGCACTTCCATTGTAAAAAATACTACTACACTTTTTGACATTCTGCTGTAGTAAAAAGTTCACTTGAGTTCACTTTTATAATAGCTAAAGGGGTTTCAACTACCAATATGTAATCAAAATCCATTGTAGGAACACCCCTTTAAATGAAAGAATATGAGGCGAACATACGCTATTCCAAAAGGACACTCTGTTGCCTTGTATGTGGCTGATATAAGCCTATAAGCAAACATTTTCTTACATATCCCCAAATAAGTGCCTATGTGCATATGTAGTGTGTACATAGCAATGCTTTACATTAAGACACAACAAAATTTCCTATAAAATACATTTTTACTCCCACAATGAGACATGGAAAAATTGTCTGAGTTGCTAACAGTGAAAAATGTACCTAATTCAATCTTCCTAAAAAACTCTACTCCTGTAGTACAAAAATTTAGTGGCCAGTGTTGGTAGCATGCAAGCAATATCACCTACCAGCTGCCAAGTAGTATCTCTCCACTCCTAATCTAGAGATTGGGTACATAAATTCTTCTGATATACTTTATTTGTATGGAATGTTTTTGAAATAAAAGTAATATCTTTGCATCACTGTACAACTTCAATTATAAAAAAAAAAAAAGTTGAAACATTGTGTAAACAGTAAAGAAAACTAAAATATAATTATTTGGAATTTTTTATAACCATATTTTATTCACAACAGAACAGAGAACACATATCAGAAGTTGAAAGTTAGACTTTTTTCAATTTTATTTGAAATAACTAATTTATTTAAAAACTGATGCCAGTTACTAATAAAACACATGGGGGTCCAATATTCAACTTGACATAACTGTGTATAAAAGGAACATGTTACAGAGGCAAAATCTCTTAGAATCAAAGATGGTCAGACATTCACCAGTCTGTAAAAAACTGCATCTAAAAATTTTGGAACAATTTCAGAAAAATGTTCTTCAGCATAAAATTGTAAAGACTCTGAATATTCAACCATCTATGGTACATAAAGTCATCAAATAAAAATTCAGAGAATCTGAATCTGCACAAGGGACAAGACTAGCGGTTAATATTGTGAGCCCTCTGGGGACAATGATTTATACAAGTCATTAACATATCCAGAAATCATTAGGAATACTTTCAGAAATCATTGTCTGTGAACACAGCCCACTTTGAAATCCACAAATGCAAGTTAAAGTTTTATTAAGGAAAGAAGAAGCCATATTTCAATGTAATCAAGAAATTCTGTTGTCTTCTCTTGTCCAAAGTTTGAAAACTGTTCTTTGGTCATATAAGTCAAAATTTTAAATTCTGTATGTAAACCACTCTCCCTGTGTGTTGAAGATTGAAGAGGACCGTGACCATCTATTATGATATGCAATTGCATTGGTGGCTATAGCTTAGACAGCTTACAAAACTTGAAAGGTAGTATCAGCACTAAGCAGTAAAGGTTTTAGAACATCCAAACTTTTTTGGGAATTGGGGTTATATCTGGTTGAGATAAGGTTGAAATGGATGTGGTGATATTGATGCCATAAGTGCAGGATTGCAACCCCTACAAGTTTGTGATAGTATTGCCAAAGGTCTAGTGTTGATTACTTTGCTGAGAAGATGGCACAGCAATAAATGCAAACTCCTGGTTCATTGTATTGCAAACTCAGGAACACTATACTAACAATGGGTCTTTTAAGTTGGCAGTTGCATGAAACATATATGCAAGTTCAAATGCTTTTTGGTTTTCACTTGGAGGCACAGTCTTTAAATAATAGTTGAAACTGACAGTTCTGCTACAGGTGCTATAATTGTACAACCTCAGTCTCAAATCAGCTACACTAGGAGCACAGTGTCACATTATTTCTGTTCTCTGACCCTTGTGCCAAGAGTACAAAGCTACAAAGTGGCAGCACTTAGACATTTGTATCAGTGTCATGAAGTCACTCGGTCTTTGAACTTGCTCTAATTCTCACACTCTAAACTTGTCTCCTGTTTCACTAACTCTCACCCATGTCTCAGTATCAGCAGGCAAACTCCACTTTCTACCTCTTGCCTTTATTAAACACGCCACCTGCCTCAAAGACACCAGTGGGAATGGCATGGTGCCTCTTGTATCCAAAGCCCAGTCAGCAGTGTCACAGGTCAGGGCTAAGATCAGCCTCTGCAGCTATAATTTATTCTCAATAGGTCTGTGTCTTTTGGACCAGAACCACATCTGGATTGGTAACGTTCATGATACTGCACCAGCAGCTGTTCATCACATATAAGCCAAGAATATCCAGGATCTTTTTATTTTCCACTACAATCTAAAACATACACTTGGTGAAAAACTAGCCTGTTTCTATGTGAGCATGGGCACATACCCAGAACTTGTTCAGCTGGTATGCTCTCACCAATTACCTCCATCCATAGGCTCCCTATCACTGCCCCATCTGAATACTTGATGGTAGAATGATGCACAATGACTGAGAACCCACCACTACATGAAAAATGATAAATCATTGCCTTTTAGAGAATGGGAGACTGATATAGTTGGGCTCTTCACAGGCAGCAGTGATAGATCGCAAATGCAGACAGGTAAGAAGGCAAGCAGCAGACAGCGGCGTGACATAAAGATTATTACCAAATACCTGGCTGTTCTAATTTTGCTTCTTTTCAGAGTTAGAGCAAATCTTATCTTCTCTTTTTGTACACAACTTTAGCAAGTTCTCAGCCACCTCTCTCTGCTTTGAAAGCCTGTAGCAGTGGTCAGGTTGATGACTCAATCCCTGCTCTGTTCCTTATCTTGACATATAGGAGCTTCTTTACATTTCTTACTGACGAGCTTTAACCCTTTAGAGCTCTGTAGCATTATACACTGCAATTTACAAACCTTCTGCACTCATGTCAATGTAACAGGATTAGCTAGGAAAAGCACAGCTTATATGCCAATCAGTGCTGTAGAACCACCCACAGCCTGGCCAAGAAGGGTGGGTCTGAAGCTTGCAGTGGCTCTGTAAAACAGCATGGTGAGACCCCCCTTTAACTGTTTACAAGCAGCTGTATTCTCCTCGTTCATCCAGGATGTATAAAATACAGAGACATTTTTATTTGGCTGATAACTAACTATATTCTGAAGGTAGTAAAGTTCAGGCTCCTGATGAGCGCCGAGGAAAATGCTAATTTTCATTTTTCTGATTTTTTGGCCATTGGGATGCATTGCTGAATAAATTTAGCAGGTTTGTTACTCAATTTTATGAGAAAAAATAGGCAAAATTATTCTCCCATCATAATCTATGGACCAGTTTCTTGACAATCCTGCAAAACAGAAAAAATTATTTGCTCACTCTGAATCCTGACCGTATCTCAGCACATGGCTCCATTTGCCAGATACTGTATAGAATCAACTCACTCTGCACAGCTAATAGATCTTAAAGGAGAAGAAAATGCCCCTAGATTTTCCCTTCCTTCTGCTGAACTGAATTAAAACCTGTTTTCCGGGAATACTTAGGGAAATCATCAGATTTGTTAATGATATGTATCTGAGAAAGTCTAATAATTTCATCCGTTGTCACTTCTTGCACTTTTCTTAAAACACAAATGACTTCTTCTACAAAGAAACACCATGGTCCCTCAAGTTACAATATTAATTTGTTCTGAGACAACCATTGTGAGTTGAAATTATTATAACTTGAGACCAAAACTCAGTGGAAAAGTAATTGGTTCTAAAGCCTGAAAAAACATCAAGTTCATCATAATGCAAATAAAGATTAATGAAAATGAAGCAGATAACTAATAAGGATAAAGCGAGTCCTTATATATAACAGTCAGAAAGAGCTTCTGGAAGCTGGAAATCACTTTTTGTGATGAGGACAGGAGCTTCTTCAAGGTCCTAAAAAGTGTATACAATGTACCAGAAAAATAGCATGAAGCTGCTATCAACTGATTCCCAATGGAGCTGCTCATCCGGTCACATGTAAAGAGCAGTACAGGACATGTAGTAGTACTACACTGTATTGTAGAGAGGTGCTCTTAGACCACCAATCACTGCATGCAATTCACTAATACATGTGAGAGCAGTACAGGACATGTAGTACCACACTGTATTGCAAAGAGGTGCTATTAGACTGCCAGTCACTGCATGCTCTTCACTAATACCAATGTTTTACAAGTGAAATGTTTATGACCCTGTGCTTCACAGATTCCATTGCTAATTAACACCATTAACCCTTTCTATTAAAGCACCATGTACGCCCACCTTAAGAAAGACACAGACTCAATGCTTGGATAAATTTGACCAGAACACCCATTTTTGTTAAACAAGAATACAAACATATATGTATAGAATTAATCTTCTTAAATTATCAAAACCAAAAACAACCTCCACAATCATCCAAAACATGAACCAAAACAAATGGGGCGAGGTCCTTGGAGCTACAAAGATCTGGCGAACTTTAAAGTATATTTAAACATACCACCTCCGATGTATTAGTCCCCAGTCATCACCCCCAACTTGAGGTCTCCATAAGCCAGCTGAAATGTTTTCACCAGCTCCCAGGCACTCCATTCTGAATAAAAACCCCACATTCCCAAAACCCAAACCCCCAAAAAATTTCCAAAACCAAAAATGGGGGGGTGCCAAAACCCGTGAGGGCCCCTCCCCCCCAAAGTTTTATCATGAACTCCAAGGATCCCCAACTCTTAAGATACAATCCCACAAAAAAATCACCCACTTTTAAAACCATGCCCCAATTTGCCAAAAACCCCGAAAAAAAAAACCCTCTATTTCCCCCAAACAACAAGGGTGGGGGGGCCCAGGACTTCCCCTTCCTTGTGCGGGTTACATTTCCCCCTTGTTTACCACCTCCTCTTTTTTCCCAAACCTCCTCTTTTTTACCACCCTCCCCCTTTCCCCACTCATGAGAAGGGGTATGTGGGGGGCCCTCCCCACATGGGTTGTGCCTGGCATCTGGCCATGTTCGTTAAAATTTGGTTGGATTTTTTCGTAAATAAACCTTTTAACCCACTTCGGCAGTGTCTATGACATTGTATGTTGTCTAAGTTTTTAAGTTACAATGGAAAAGCCATTGTTTGTGAAAATATTGTATCCTGACGCCATTGTTACTAGAGGGATGTGTGTAGTGTGTTTAGTGGAGCCATTAAAGAAGGGGGGGGCCTATTCGGGTTTTTCTTCTATGGGTTTTTTTTTATGTGAACTAAAGGTTACTTTCACTTAGAGATTGCTTTGCAAAATGAGAAATACAGTAAATCTGTCTTCTAGGAATGAAAATCATGAAAACTCTGATATCGACATCATTGCGCATCTCAGAATTTCAGTTCAATACCAGTTTTTATGGGAAATAAAAATCCCATACCCAAACTTAAATCCTGGCATTCCAATCAGAGCGCACATTAAGAATGAATGGAGAGAAATGTACAGGGGGTTTTAATTTTGTAGGACATAAAATGTTTTTAATTTTTCTTGTTTAGAAAGAAACTGAGCAAAAAATGATTGAACAGTGAAAAATGAGTTACAGCCACCCCAAAGGGAAAGGGGGTTTTGGGCTGTGTCAGAAGGTTTTGTTTGTGGGAATCTACAGATGATCCGACATGACTAGCAAAGACAAAATATCCGATTATCATATTTTCTGCACTGTTACATTTTTAAAGTATATCTAGGTAATTTGCAGCACAGGTATGGCTACAACAATCTGTAGCTTCAAAGAATATGTTCAGACAACAGATTTTTCTGCATCAAGAAATGACCCTTCGCTTTTCCTTTTTTATTAAAAGGCAGATTTTAAATTTTGGGTTGGGAAAAAAAAGTCCTGTTTGCCCTTTTGGTGAAAAATTCTCTTGAAAAACAAAAAATGTGGAAATTAAGGGTTTTTTTTACAACATCCATAGGGAAAATTTTTTGAAAAAAAAATTTTTCTTTTATAAAAAGGGAAAATATACAGTGTGTTTCAAATATTAAAAAAAAGATATAGAATGCATTTCAAAAAACCCTTTTCGGGGCTGCCCACCCGCGGCGTTAAGGCTTCTTTCTGTCACAAAGGTTTAGGATGTCGTTGTAGAAAAGAAATTTCTTTGTTGCTCCCCCGCCCCTGCAGTTTCATAGGAACAAAAGCTGTAGGTTAAAAAGGTCCCGGGTTTTTTTGAGCAAATATTGTAAGCATGGGTTCCGGGGGGGGGGGGTTTAAACCCCCTGATTGGATAAAGAAAGGACCTTCCCCTGCCTTTACCGGGCTGATTGGGGGGTCCCGGGACCCCCAAAGGAGCCTGGAAAAGCATTGCACAATACCTAGAGAAATCCCAGGGCTGTCTGTATAGGAAACACTGTGTGCTGCCCTAACTGCTGCCTGTGTCAGTTTGACACAGAATTTAATGTATTAGCACCCCTTGGGAAAATGCTAATACTTTTCCCAAATGTAAAAAAAAAAAAAAAAAAAATAAAAACAAAAAATTTTAGAGGTTTTTTTCACTACAAACTTTTTTATTCATCTGAGCTTTTTTTACTAGGGTTAGGGTTTTCAAAACCTGAGGTAGGGGGTCTCTCCTCCCGGGAACAAAAGTTTTCCTCCCGAGGATTTGGGGAAATCATCCACCCAATTTCCCACTTTCTTCTCCTTCTGAGTTCATCTTTATTTTTTTTGTGCAGTTGGAGGAAAGGATGTCAAGTCTCCAGACCCCCCTGCGGTGGTAGTTCTCATGTGGCAGTGCTGTCACCTCCCCCCCCGGCTTACAAGCAATCCTTGTAATAGAACATGAAATTGGTGTAAGCAGTTTTTAAATACAGCCCGAAAAGATGAAACAAATGTGAGGAAGCAATCTGCAAACCAGTATAAAGGTGTGTTTTTGGGTGGGGGGGGGACTGTATAAGTGGGTGTTATTTTTGGGTGAGAGGGCGAATGTTAAGGGTGTGTTTTTGGTTGGGGGTGAGGTGTATAAGGGGATGTTTATGGGTGGGGGAGCGTGTGTATAGGGGGTTATTGGGGGGGGGGGCAGGTATAAAGGGTGTGTTATATGGGTGTGGGAGCAGAGTGTATTAGGGTGTGTTATGGGTGTACAGGTTTGCATATCAGTGTTTTATATGGGTGGTTGGAGCAGAGTGTATAAGTATGTGTTATGTTGGTGGGAGGAGCAGACTGTATAAGGGTGTGTTATATGGGTGGAGGGAGTGAATCTAGCAGCTAAAGAGATTTAATAATTGCCCAGATCCTTTACATCAGAACTATCATTATAGAGAAGCTGAGGAGCACAGGCAGCCAGTTTCACACAGCTCAGGGGGGAGTGAGCATAGAGAGAGCATGACAGTCAATCCCAGAACAGGGGATGTGTCCTGACCAGAGGTTGAACTAAATGCAGAAGGTCAATCCCAGCAAAGGAGGTGTGGTCCGACTACAGGCTGCAGAAGTGGCTCTAGACACACACAGATTAGGTAACAACTGCTATACTAAATGATTTAGCTAATACAAACCAATTGCAAAAGTGCTTATTTTTACTGTTTCCATCATTACAGATATGATGTTTATAGTGAGAAAACCCTTTTAAAGTTTAATATTTAATAAAAAAGTTATTGTGCATATTATCACATACATAAAAATGTATACATATTAGGTATCTATACAATCGTAATAACCGTAATAACCTGTAGAATTAATCTAACAGGTTACATAGAAGTTAATGAGCTCACTTAGGTCAGGTGTCGTCTCAATACTTCAAAGTAAAGTCACATAATAAAAATCTGTAAAACAACCAGCGCCAAAGAGAAAACACTTCCGATGCTCAAAGGAAGGTAGCCAATTTTATTATATTTACGTAAAACATGTTCAGAAAGTATAAACAGCCGTTAAACCTGTGCGCGTTTGGGGGAAACTCCTTAGTCTTTTAAAGTTTGCTACCTTCCTTTGAGCATTGGAGGTGTCATCTAACAGGTCATTTAGTTTGAAATGTGGATGGTGTAAAAAATAACCCTCCGCCCCCAAATTTGTAAACTTAAACAATGTCCCCCCAAAATACATCTTCTCCCGCATAAAACAAATCCTCATACAACTGTGTAACTTAAAAGATCAAAACAAATTACGACGTTAAAAGTAGAAGAAAAAACCAAAATTTTAAAAACAGGAATTTAAACCCCCTTAACGTTTTGGGCGTACATACGTCCAGGTCGTTTGGGGGTTAACGCCCCATGGATGTGGGGATAGCCCTGAGGATCGCGCGAACTCTAAAGCAGAGTTACAGTGACTCCCGCCCCATCGGCCCCGACCCCGGACGCCCCCGGGGGGGGGGATAACCCCTTTTAATTATCGCGACAATCCGGGTCGCAATAATAAGGGACGCAGGGGAGATCGCTCCTCCGGTCTCTGTCGGCGGTAGCAGCGCACGGATCGGGCGACCCGTGCGGCCCCTCCCTCCTTACAGACACCAGGGAGGGCAGAGAAGGTTTCCCGGGTTGTCTGTGCGTCACGGCCCGGCCGTGCCCTGTGGGCACGCCCGGCATGTGACTGACAGTTGTCTGGGGAACAGTCATAGCAAAAGCTAGCACTGATTCCTTTGAATGAGAGATTTAAGACCCCTTTCATTCAAATCCCCTATGCGGAAAAGTAAAATAAAAAATGTGAAAAAGTGAAAAAAAGAAAAAAAAAAGTGAAAACAAGTAAAAACAAACACGAAAAATAAATAAAAAACACGTACACGCCCTTTTCCCCCTTTACAAACCCCAATCCCCCCAAAAAAAAGTTTCAAAATTTTAATAAATACCCATATTTGGTATTGCCGCGGGTAATGCCCTGCCCTATAATCTGTCATTTTAAATTAACCCCTTTATGGGAACGCCTAAAAAACAAAAAAAAAAAACAATCACAGAATTAAGATTATTGTTATCCCGCAGCACATAAAATGGAATAAAAAAGCGATAAAAAACTCCTTAAACTCAAAGTTGTACCAATTAAAATGTAGTTCACCCCCAAAAAAAAAAGTCCTTTTACAGCTTTTTATACGGAAAAAAAAAATGTATAGGCTCTCAGAAGATAGCGATGCATAATATTGTTTTAAACCACAAAAAACATTTTCTTTTTTTTTAAAAGTGTTCAACAAAAAAAAAAATAAATGGGTTCCCAAATTTTACAAAAAAGTAAAGAACAATCAAACTGCACGGAATGTTAATATTAAAAATGGCGATGCAAAAAGTATTTTTTTTGAATAAAAATGTTTTTTTGTATAAAAGCAGTTTTAAAAAATAAAAAAAATATACAAATTGGGTATCGGTTTTTAAACGTTTGACCCGGTGAGTAAAGCTACCATGTCTTATACCGTACAGTGCCGCTATAAAAAAAAAAAATAAAAAAACACTTACCAAAATTTCTGTATTTTGTTTTAAAAAAATCCACAAAAACTTAAAAAAAAAGTGAACATGCATCATATGCCCCATAATGGTACCAATAAAAAATTCAATCATCCCGCCAAAAAACAAGCCCCTAACGCTCTGCACAAGCAAAATAAAAAGTTATGGCTTCAGAATAGGAAAATAAAAACGTAATTTTTTTTTGACGTATTTCTATGTGTAAAAAAATAAAACAGAAAAAAAATTTTTAAATCTAAATTTTATTGTAATTGTACCGACCCCATGTAAGTTATACATATTTACATGATGGCGAAATGCTGTAAAAAAGAAATCCAAAAAAACAAATGAAATTTGAACTGCGTTTTTTCCCCCCCTTTTCATTGCCCAAAGCTAAAAAAACACTATGGAACCACCTGTGTGCCTAAAATCGGGGAAAAACCCCTAGATGAGATCCCTGAGGGGGTTGAATCCCAAAAAGGGGGGGGCTTCTGGAATGTTTCGCCTGTTTGCTACTTTGGGGGCTTTGCAAAAGCGGGCAGGCCCCAAAAATCTGCGTTCCAAAAACCCCAAATAGCGTCCCTCCCTTAACGCCCTGCCCTGCGCCCCCCAAACAGCAGTTTACACCACATGTGGGTATTGCGAATTGGAAGAAATTGCCCTTAAAAAAGTTTTAGGGTTTTTTTTTTTCCAGGATTTTCTGTATATGTTTGAAACATTTAAGCAAAAATTTTTTTTACTTTTCACCCAGCCCTTTGCTTAAAAAAAATTTGTGAATCACCTGTGGGGGGGGGGGTTTTTTTTTTTTTATAAAAAAAAAAAAAAAAAACCCCCCCCCCCCCCCCCCCCCCCCATATCTCCCCTTTTGGATTTCCTTAAGGGTGTAGGGGGTTTCCAATATGTGGTCTTTTAGGGGTTTTGTTTATTAAGTTTTAGCACCTTAGGGTGTCCCCAAACCTGAAAGGCGGGGTAAATAAAATTCGTTTTTGAAAAATTGAGCCTTAGGGGGCGGTAGGTGCTCCCTCCTATTTTTGGGGGGCTTATGGGTGAGCCCAAAAAATGCCTAGGGCCCATATGGGAATCTCTAAAACGGCGACCTGGGGGGGAAATTTTATTAAGTTCATTTACTAGCACATTTACCGATTCCCGTGAATAAGGATAAAAAATTGAAAATCTGCAAAAAAAATGAAATTTTGAAATTTCCCTCCACTTTGCTTTAATTTTTGTGAAATATTAAAGGGTTATCAAATTCCTAAATTGTGTTTTTTAAAATAGTTAAAGGGGTTGTTTTTTAGATGGGATTATTTTTGGGGGTATTTAACTGAGGCCCTCAAAGCACGTCAGAATGGAGTGGTCCTAAAAAATGTATATTGCAAATTTTTGAAATTTTGAGAAATTTTTTACTAAAATTTTTAAACCCTCTAATGTGTTAAAAAAAAAAAAAAAGGCTTTAAAAAAAAGATGCCCAACCCATAGTGGACCCTTGGTAGGGTGCTAGTTATAAATATTTTTTGGGGAATAATTATCTGTCTTGCAGCAGAAATTTTGAACTTTAAAATCGCTAATTTTTCCAAATTTTCATGAAATTTTGATTTTTTCACAAACAAAAACAAGGATTGTAGGATAAAAATTTCTTACAATTTAAGCACTTGTGTACGGAAAAAAATCTCTGAAACCATGGATAGGTAAAAGTGTCAAAAAATTATCATCACTAAATGGCCATGTCAGATTTCAAAAATAGGGTGGGTCAGGAAAAGGCCCCAAAAAGGCTGGGTCCTTAAGGGGGTTTAAGGGAATTTCAGGCTGGGGTTTAAAAGTTAAAAGGGTTTTCTACTTCAAAAAAAAGCTTTCAAAAGAAAGGGCAGTTAAAAAGAAGACTTGTTCTAAAGACATTGGTCAATAGATTTTACTTTAGACATGAGATACGAGGCATTTTAAAAACCATGTTTCTTGAATCCTGGAATAATTTCCAAGCAAACAAAAAATCTTAACAATAATTTCATTAGCCCTTGTTTTCGTCCTCACAGCCCGGGACCTTGTGTTTATGAAGGAAAAACATTCCCCACACTTGTCAGGTAATAGCTCGTACTTTCAGGATGTTAGATACAGTTGCTATAATTTATGTAGAACCATCCACAGTGAGGAGACAGAGTGGGGTAAAATGTGTGCTCAGGAAACAGATTTGGGGAAACCCCTTTAATTCCAACAACATTACATGCTAAATATAATTACATACAAAAAAAGAATAAAAATATATATCCTGAAGATCCAAGATCCATCAATACAAAAATAAGGGCAGAACTGCAAGGCTACAATAACGTTACATAAAAATAGGTACAGTAAGGCCCCGTATTTATTCTTATTTTTTCCATCTACCTTAAGTATGCCACAGGTTGATTGTTTTACTTTACATACAGGATATTGTTTTCAAAATAATCAATGTTTCAGTATAAGTTCCCTTTAAATTTGGTAAACATGTCTGTGACAGATGTAAAACCAGTGCATGAACAGTTGCACACATCTAAAAAGTCCCTAGAAAATTTTTGAGACCAGATGCTTGCAGCTCTGTGGTGCCTAATGCTAATTTGCATTGTAAACTTAGAAATTACGTTGGCAACATGCTAATATTTTTATGCCAGCACTATTTCTGTGCTTATTTAGCAAAAGTCTAAACTGGGCCCACGGTGAGTACTGAAGGAAAATACAGCTGAGGACACAGTGCCAATGACCATATGACAACGCCAGGGATGCCTGAGGGATCTCGATCACTAGATGAAACTTAGGAAACATCTGCATGGATGCTGACAAGTGTGCACGCCTCTGCCATTAGCCTCCCTTTATATAAAACCAATTAGTTTTGATTTATATTTAAACCAAAGCCCCCAGACATGGCAAGCGCGCATTAGTCTATTTGATTTATCTAATGTTAGGAATTTGTTTAAAAAAACAAAAAACAAAAAAACACATAAAAGTAGAAAAAGGAACATAGCAGTGCTGGATTAAATCAACCAATATTTATATAATAATAACAATAATGCTAATAATGATAATTATTATTAATAATAATAATAATATTATTATTATGATCTGATTAGCATCTATCTATCAGCCTATGTATCTATTATCAATCTATTGTCTATCCATTGTCTATCTATCTATCTATCTCTCTATCTATCTATCTATCTATCTATCTATCTATCTATCTATCTTTCTATCTATAGTTCTCTTGTTATTCTTTAGTCTATCGCCTGTGTATTGTCTATGTAAAGTCTATTTATATTCTGTTGTCTCTCTCCCTCTCCATCTATCTTATATGTATAACATATTTAAGGGAGGTGACAACTAAAAATCACATAAAAATGGGAAATTTTTTAATCAAAAACACAACCACGAGGCCATACTTACAGCTCAATGGCTGGACTATAGATTGAACCCAGTAGGAGGCAACACAAGCCTCTGTGCTACTTGAGAAAGATATTACAGATGCAGATACCGTATATACTCGAGCATAAGCCAAGTTTTTCAGCACAAAAAATGTGCTGAAAAATCCGACCTAGGCTTATGCTCGAGTCATTGTCGTCGCTCGGGCGCTGCGATGGCTCCTTTGGGAGTGCATATAGCTGATTGCCGAGTACATCAGACAGCCTCCGGGCACTTCCGTGGCACAGGCGCTGTTGCCGATCTCTTACCCTGTAGGCGACTCCTCCGGAACGCATACAGGAGAAGATACCACTGCGGGGCAGAGAGCGAGTGCTATCTGCTCCGCAGTGGACTCTGGCCGGCCGCTGACTGGCAGCTGTCTGGAGTTTCCGGCACAGGCAGAGTGTGTCATCACGCTACATGCATGGCCTGATGACATCACCCGCCTGTGCCGGCAAGAGGAAGGAGTGGAGCGCCCGGGGGCGGAGCGACGAGGAGGCGGAGTGGCAACGGACCGAGGTGAGTACTGTACTTGTATTTATTTATTTATTTAAATAACCTTGCCTATAACTACATATGGGGACATTACTGCCTATAACTACCTATGGGGACATGACTGCCTATAACTACTTGTGGGACCATGACTGCCTATAACTTCCTATGGGAACTTGACTGCCTATAACTACCTGTGGGACCAAGACTGCCTATAACTACCTATGGGGACATGACTGCCTATAACTACCTATGGGCACATGACTGCCTATAACTACCTATGGGTACATTACTGCCTACAACTACCTATGGGGACATGACTGCCTACAACTACCTATGGGGACATGACTGCCTATAACTACCTATGGGGACATGACTGCCTATAACCACCTATGGGGACACGACTGCCTATAACCACCTATGGGGACATGACTGCCTATAACCACCTATGGGGACATGACTGCCTATAACCACCTATGGGGACATGGCTGCCTTTAACCACCTATGGGGACATGGCTGCCTATATCTGCCTATGGGGACATAAACCTGCCTATAACTACTTATGGGGACATAAACCTGTCTATAACTGCCTATGGGGACATAAACCTGCCTATAACTACCTATGGGGGACATATACCTGCCCATGTAATTTTATTGGTATCTATTTTTATTTTTGAAATTTACCAGTACCCGCTGCTTTTTTCCCCTCAGGCTTATACTCAAGTCAATAAGTTTTCCCGTTTTTTTTGTGGCAAAAGTAGGTGCATCGGCTTATACTCGGGTTGGCCTTTACTCAAGTATATACGGTAACTAATGAGCAGAAGCTCACACACATCCACTAGGGGAGCAACTGAATGATAAAAAACTGCACATTAAGTAAGTACCAGTTCACACCAGTATGCAAAAAAGGCACAATATAATATATGGGGAGACTGCACAAATGCAAAAATACAGATAAAACAACCACTCACACACCTTCTATGTATGAGGGGGTGGTAACTGGTATTATAATTGCATATAGATAAGGCAATACAAGAGTGCCATTTATACAGATACATGTTGTACACCATGCTGGCTTACAACCGGGCTGTTCAGCACCTTTTAGGTGTGCAACACATTTGTGCCCACATTTGTTGGACACATTTCTTAAAGCCCTATAGGATTTCACCAATAGGTAATGGAGAACCACTATGAGAAGTAAACTTACATAAGTACTATGTAATACTAACTAATGTTAGCTTTATCATTTGATTACCAAGGAATTTATCAGAAGGTCTCACAGTGACCAGTCGGGCTGGATGTGCCAACTGCAATGTATAAAGTCATTGACAAATTTAACATAAAACATTTCAGAAGTTAAACTCTCTTCATTTCAGTATCATTTTAAATTTAGCTGCCATCAGTCTGGCTTATCACTTGGATTCAGTATTTTGAATCCGCCGAAAATCTGATGGTATACTTTGCCGCATAAACAACAATAAAAAATCAATGTTGTAGTTTCTACAGCACAGATTTTTTACCGCCGTGTTTAAAATCCGGTGGAATATGCAACATATTGTATATACCGCCAGATTCCGCTCAGATTCTGCCACAGTCCAGCAATATAAAAATGTTGTCGGATTTTGGATGGCATTTTGACATATTGTAACGGTAGCAGTTGTGGATCCGCTGGACCACCGCAAGCGATGGTGAAAGCCCTCACCAGGAAGCGGAGTCTAAGTAGAACCCGGTTTTCATCAGAGCCCGCAGCAAAGCGGGATGGACTTGCTGCGGCGGGAAACTACCAGGTTGCTTCCCAGGCGGGACTTGCTTGCGGTGGCTGCCAAGGTTGAGCGTGGTAACAAAATCGTAAGGCTGAGTCGTAGTCGGGGACAAGCGGTAGGTCAGGGCAGGAGTCAGAGGTTCCTGGTCGTAGGACGGTTTCTCAGTAGGCACCAAGGGCACTAAAGATCCGGCAGAGGACTGCTGGAGGAGAAGCCATTATATAGTGTCAGCGGCCAGCAACTGCCAATTACCGGCGCTGGCCCTTTAAATCTGAGAAAGCCGGCGCGTGCGCGCCCTAGGAAGCGGTTAAGCGCGCACCGGTCGGCACAGGAGCGCACGGAGTCAGGAGCGTGATAGGGTGAGTACCTAACCTCCGGGAAATGAGTGCGCCCACGGCCCGGCGCACGGACCACGGGGCCACTCGCCCCCGGGGAAAGGGACGGGGAACGGACGCGCCCGCAGCTCGTCCCACGGGATGCGGCACTGTCCATGACACATATTCTATAGGGACTGCAGATAAGCCTCCTGAGTAATCTTAAACTTATATTTAGATAAAGATATACTATAATTTTTTAGATCAGTGGGGACTATGAAGAGAATATAGAGTAAAGGTTTAGGCTTGTATCGTAGGGAACCGCTGAATGATCAGCACAATTCCCTGCACAGTCAGCTTTATTTTTGGGATCAGACAGGCTGCTGCCATATTGTAAAGTGATGGCATATTACAAGCAGCACATAGCAACCGGCCTGGCTCACAGGCTAAGTAATACTGTATGTAGGGAACTTTTGTATAATCTCATTCAAGTGCACAACGCTGGGTAAAGATCCCTGCACAGACAGTTTTGTTTCCAGAGGTTCAGTGTGTGGTGTTACAGGCTGCATATTGAAAAATAGGTTGGTCGTTAGTGTGTAAGGATGTTGTGCCTAATGCTTTATTGATGCTAGATCCAAACCCTCAGTTGTACATAGTAAGGCGAGAGTAGGGACATGTCTAGACGTTAGTGTCATCAATTTTTGCAGGATAGAAAAGCATTTACATTTTAAAGGGATTTGTCATAAAGAAAGATGCCCTAACAAATGGAAGCTCCTGTGCATTCCAATAGAGATGAACCGATGCCAAACTAGCATGATGTTCAACTAGTTCTACTCTTGATTTAGATAAAGGGGGGATCATGTGGCTGCATTTATACTATGTGTTCTTGCTTTGGAAAGTTAGAGTTATTATGCTGTAAAAAAGAAACATTTTAACAACAAATTGAGCTCTTCTATTTCAGTAGATGACTGACAAAGCAAGCGTACGATATATAATAAGTGACAGGATGGGTGTTAGTGTTTGAAGCCTTGTTCACACATAGGAGAGTCACGACTTGCAGAAGCCCTGAGGCGCAGTGTTATTCTATAATATTGATTAAAGAGTGAAAATATCAGAAGCAATTTCTCTGGTATTATATCATACTTGATTCTAGCCATTCAGGTTTGTGTTGGGTGTATGCTGATGGTGCGTCCGTCGCTGTTCTGAAAATCAATAGCACATTGCAAATCAAGTGGTGTATACAAGGATCTAATAGTGCTTGAGAATCTCCATGATAACTGAAAGCAAATTCTACTTTAACAACACTTAGTAGAGAAATGTCAAACAAAGAAGATGACTCGCAAAGACACAGGGATTTTGGCGAGGGTATTTGAGTCCAAGATAATGCCCATAGTGCTATGGAAACAATCACAGCGAGATTATAAGAGAATCAATCAAATTCAATGAGATCTCAAAGGGTAAAAAATAAATGAGAAACTGAGGGTTCATGTATGTGACACTTAATAAGATGACCGTGGTCATCAGCGTATACAGCTGGAGGTCCTGGCATTTTGGATGTGGGAATGGTGTGGAAAATAGGAAAGCGCGAGTTTTCAGTAAAGCTAAACTACAAAACGTATGTAATGTCGGTCTCCTTTGACTTTATTAAAGTATATGGCTTCTTGATTATTATTACTATACAGCTGCCAGATACATAAAGAACAATGTGGTCTAGAAAATATCATGTTTTTATTACTAGTTGTATAATTCAAATTAAAATAAAACTCTGTGATACTTTTTGGTGGTAATGGTTTTGTATTGATTTGCGCCGAGATGAAACTAACATTTCTTTCTTTAGAAGAAAAAAATGCCAAAAACAAATGTTCACTGTAGGATATATTTGACTCTGCTGGTTAGAAAGGCGAAAGATATACATTCATGCCATTGGGTTGCAACCACTGTGCTATGATGTCTTAGTATATTGCTCTATACAGTGTACATAGAATAAAAGTAAAATTTTACAGTACAATTGGTCTGTGTACACGGGTAAGGTGTGAATTGGTGGGGAGTTCCATTCGCTTCACAAGAACTGAAGAGATGAAGGTGTCCCTGCTTGGGAGCATATATTGGCTCATTGTGGCCTCCTGAACATTTTCCAAGGCAAACGAGGAGGGTATAACTGTGATATACAAGGAACTGTGTAACTCCCCAGAGACTTTATTCTGCCTCCTTTAGAGTAAGAGACAAACATGAGACCAAAAGTTCCAAAATGTCCCAAATGTTGGATACTCACCATAACACCTTCTACAATGGGATTTCAATACGTTATTGCTGGTGTGAGTGTGAATGTCATTAACACTTCTGTTGCCTTGCTTTACATTTGCTGTGGCTTCAGTGAGGTTCGGGAACATGGCAGCAGGGGATTCACTCATGGGTGCCATAATGCTATTAGGTAGTCAGATACGGCTGTCAGGGAAGCCCTGGAGACAGGGGCGAGGACATAGGACACCATGGTATAGTGCTCGTTTTGAGTGAGCTTACAAGATATTGTTGAAGAGACTCTTGGATACCCTTGGCAAAACGGGTAAGAAGACAAAGAGCTCTTACAAAGGATAAGACTTAACAAGTAGCCGAGTTCTACAATACCTGAGCATATCCAAAAGAAACTACGCAATTAATAGAGAAGGGGACAGAGTGCCGCTGGTACAGGAAACCAAACTGAGTCTGCTTTGAGATAATGAAAAATAGATCAATGGTGTGTAGAATAACTGAGATTGGTCCTAAATCCAAAGAAAAATTAATAATATAAAAACTCAGAGTATTAGAAATTGTTTCTTGGTTCTTGTATCACCCACCCAAATCTACAAAATTTTTTTCGAATTATTCTGTTATGAGAATTAGTCAGAAATGCTGAATAAAACTTATTCTTCCATGTATGGGAAACTCCTAACTGTAATACGGAGATCCAAAAGAACAATGAGAATCACGTGTCGTGGAAATTTATAAAAATGTTGTTAAACTTTTATGCGCGTATACTCGCACAATGATGGAATAAAATCAAACATTAAAAGCACATGAGAACGCTGTCTGCTTGGTGTGGCTGACCTTGGACCTAGGAGTCTTCGCTCGCTGAGCTTCTTCTGGGCACAAAAGTAGTGTTTGAGCGTGTGCATTGGTATTCAGGATTTTGTCGAATCGATAGTCGATTAGTCGGCCGCTATCGATAAGGTTTTTCGATAGTGAGCATCGTTTGATGCGCGATCTACCATTAAAGTGTCGCTATGGGGAGAGCAACTAACACCTTCATGTTATTACACCGCTCATACTACAAGGCTGGGAGAGAAGCTGAAATTAACATCCACAACAGTCAAGTACTCGGAGTAATCGTTATCCTACATCTTAAGGTTATAACTACACTTAGGTTATAAATGTGGCACAGAAAAAAAGTCACAGACATTTACTATCCTGTCTTGTACCACAGGCCTGACCCTTAATCCTGCATCACCCACCAAATTAAAAAGTGCAGAAGGCAGTATGATTTGAACCATCATGTTACTTGAACTGGGACATTGAATATCCCTGTCCTGGAACGCAGCATGAGCCCCCAAACCTGCATGACCCCCACATTTAAAAAAGTGACGGAAAAAAAAGGGAGTCTTTCAACCCCATTTTAGTTTTCACTGGACATTGACTTTCCCTGGTCCTGGGCACAGCATGAGCCCAAACCTGCATGACCCCCACATTTAAAGTGAAGGAAAAATGGAGTCTTTCAACCACCATTTGTTTTCACTTGACATTGACTTTACCTGTCATGGGCCACAGCATGAGCCCCAAACCTGCTGACCCCACATTAAAAAGTGCCGGAGGAAAAAAGGAGTCTTCTTCAACCACCATTTTAGTTTCACTGGGACATTGACTATACTGTCCTGGGCCACAGCATGACCCCAAAACCTGCATGACCCCACATTTAAAAAGTGCCGGAATAAAGGAGTCTTTCAACACCATTTTAGTTTCAATGGGACATTGACTATACCTGTCCTGGGGCCCACAGATGAGCCCCAAAACCTGCATGACCCCCACATTTATAAAAGTGCGGAAAAAAGGACGTCTTTCAACCACCATTTTAGTTTCACATGACATTGACTTTACTGTCTGGGCCACAGCATGAGCCCAAACCTGCATGACCCCCACATTTAAAAAGTGCCGGAAAAAAGTAGTCTTTCAACCACCATTTTAGTTTCATGGACATTGACTATACACTGTCCTGGGCACAGATGAGCCCCAAAACCAGCATGACCCCCACATTTTTTTAAAAGTGACGGAAAAAGGTGTCTGTTCAGTAGCCACATCATTTAGTTTCACTGGACATTGATTATACCTCGTCCTGGGCCACGGCATGGCCGCCAAAACCTGCATGACCACCCCACATTTAAAAAGTGCCGGCAAAAAGGAGTCTTTCAACCACCCTCGTTTTTAGTTTCACTGGACATTGGACTATACCTGTCTCGTCTGGGCCACAGCTTGAGCCCCAAACTGCATGACCCCCACATTTAAAAAGTGCCGGAAAAGGAGGTCTTTCAACCACCATTTTAGGTTTCACTGGACATGACTATACCTGTCCTGTGCCACAGCTATGAGCCCCAAAACCTGCTGGGACCCCCACATGTAGAATATAGTGCGCGTGTTCTTCAAGATCGAGTCTTTCAACCCACCATTTTCTGTTTCACTGGACATTGACTATACATGTCCTGTGCCACAGCATTGAGCCCGAAAGCCTGCATGACCCCCACATTTAAAAGTTGCGGAAAAAGGGACAGGAGTCTTTCAACCACCATTTTAGAGTTTCACTGGAATGACTATACCTGTCCTGGGCCACAGCATGAGGCCCAAACCTGCATGACCCCCACATTTAAAAAGTGACCGGAAAAAGGAGTCTTTTTCAACCACCATTTTAGTTTCACTGGACATTGGAACTATACTGTCCTGGGCCACAGCATGAGCCCCCCAAACCTGCATGACCCCACATTTATGAAAAAGTGCGGAAAAAGGAGTTCTTTGTCCGCAACCAACCATTTTAGATTTTCTATCTGGGACGATTGACTAACCTGTCGTGGGCCACAGCATGACCCAGGACCGGCGTTACAGTTAGGCGTCGGTGAACAGCCCAGGTTGCGTGGTCATCTATTAACATGGTGGTTTTAAAAGCCCTGATGAGCAGCAACGAAAAATGTGTGTGAAGCGAGTGTGGGAAGCGGAAGTGAGAGCGAACTCCCAGCCTTCCTCTGTACCAGTAATACCTGGGTAGCGCTAGTGCCCTGTCCGTATGAGTGTGGAACAATTGAGATTCATTGGAAATACTGGTGGTTAAGATCTGTTACACCAGGTGCCCTTTTCTTGGCATTTCTTTTTCTCATTTTACTCAACGTGCTGGAGGGAAATGGTCTCTGTACTGTGTTCGCTGTTCTGTGTGCTCGTATTGACTCATGTTCTCTGAATAACGTACTCATCTCTGGTCAAGTAGGTGTATCTGTGCCTCCGCCTCTGTACAGATTCCAGAGGAATTTTTTTTAACAGCTATTTTGTTACATGCAGGTTTATTTAGTACTTTAGATTCTAGAAAACACATTTTTAAAATAGGATGGAATCCACCATGTCTTTGTTTCTCTTTTTATTTATGGTATTAAATGGGTTGTCTCAATACAGGGGATTGATAGCTATGTTAAAGATCTTGCAAAAACAAGTCATTTTGAATATGTGTCCATTAACAGTGTCCTACCTATTCCTGTTTCTGACAGCACCATCACCCTTGAGCCACTCTTGACAATTGTGCAAAACAAGATGTCTGTTAGATACAACATTTTTTAGAATTGGACCTGTTGTATAGCTGCATGTCACAGCTAAATGCCCCCAAATATTCAAAGCTTGACCCATGAGCCCTTTGGTCAATTGTTGAAGAACAAATGTCTGTTAGAAACAACATTTTTAGAATAGGGACCTGTAGTATAGTGCAATAGTCACAGAAAAATGCCCCCAAAAATTCAAAGCAGACCCTTGAGCCACTTTGGTCAATTGTGAAGAAAAATGTCTGTTTATTAGAAACAACATTTTTAGAATAGACCTGTAGTATGCTGCATGTACAGCAAAATGCCCCCAAAATTAAAGCAACAAAAACATGACCCTTGAGCCACTTTGGTCAATTGTGAGAACAAATGTCTGTTAGAAACACATTTTGTAGAAGTAGGACCTTGTAGTATAGTGCATGTCACAGCAAAAATGCCCCCAAAAAATTCCAAAGCAGACCCTTGGATGCACTTTGGTCAATGTGAAGAACAATGTCGTGTTACGAAACAAGCATTTTTTCGTTATAATAGGATCTTGTAGTATTGCTTGCATTTCAAGCAGGCATGACCCAAAAAATTATAAAAATGGACTTCTCAGCACTGTTAAAAAATTGTGAGGGAGAAATGCATTAGAAGGCAAAATTTTCTATTCCAAAGGACCATATTATAGCTGTATCTCACACAGCAACATGATCCCGCTGAAAAAATATATAATGATATGTACTCTTGTCTCAGGCCTAACTATTAAATCTAATTGTGAGGGAGAAATGGCCACTTAGAAGTCACATTTCTGTTCCATAGAGGACCATTGATTAAGTGTTGCTACGTGTCTCGATACAGCAACATGGACCTGTTTGTGAAACATCCCAGATAGATGACAATGCTGAAAAACGTATCTAGTGAAGATGTAGTAAGTGAATGTAAGGAATGAGCTCTGGTGTTTGTCATGATAACTCTTGCTGATCTTCGTACGGTCTGCCCTCACAGCAAACGCCATCAAAATTGGAACCGTGTTCGGAAAAGGGGGGCGTGTGGAAAGGGGGACTTCACAGATCAAATCGGCACAGTGAAGAGAAATGATCCTATATTTGTGTCGTAAAAAAAAGTTTTCGAAGAGGACCATTTCTGTGATTGAAATAGCAGATTGTGAAGTCCCGTACCGGTGCAAACTAATCGGTGACCTCGCAATTGGGGCCACAACCATCATAAGAGATCCATGCTGATTCAACTGTTGATGAAAGTCAAAGATCCACGCTTCTATCTGTGAATGCCCGGAATTGCGTTTGTCTGTAATGACTCCTTCCAGCTGGGTGCTGAAGGTCCGCTCAGATATGACGCTGGCCTGCTGGGGCAGGACAAACCTCTATGGGTCGGTGAGAGCCAGCCGCGGACTCATTCGTCAGTTTTGGTGTAATCCCAGAGAGTAGTCTATCTGGGGTCGCGAACATCATGGCATTAAGAAACCATCGTGTGTTGAGACGCTAGGATAGTCGCAGTGCACCGCATGATCTTAGCTGATCTCTTGTGTGTTGGATGTGTGCCTGAATTGCATGCGTTGGTGTGGTGGTAAACATGATTGACAGAGTACCCTTTAGGCTTCGCCACCCTTGCCTGCTGCTGCCGCTACGCCTACTTGGCCACTCGACTGCTGTCACGTTCGCTGATGTTGTTCCACCGTGAACATTTGGGGACGTGAAGGCAGGACGCAAGACGATGGCGCCAGTTGATCGCAATCAGCGAGGTCTCGATTTCCTGCATATTTTTAATCTCTATTTGGGTGGGTGGAAGAACAGTGCTGATTTTTGTTTTGTACAGGCGTGTATACAGGAGGGTGGCCACCCAGTAAAACTGTTGTTTTCTTCATTTTGATGGCCTTAATGCGAGGATCCCATGTTGGAGGAAATGGAGCATCCAAGCACTCACGTGAGAGATGGGGAGCCTTGATTTCCCAAGCCTCTGGTCGAGGGGCACTAGCAAAACTGATCTTCCTCCATCTTCCTCCTCCTCCTCAAAGTCGCGGCCAAACCTTCTTTTCCAAGGCAGGGACGTCCATGGCGTTGCCGCTCCATCGGTGTCTAGGATACCTCTCCTCCTCCTCCTCCGTGCCTCCGGACACAGCTTTCAACCACAGCCCTGGCTTGCCTGAGATGTGAATGCACACCTGAAGAGCTGAGTGCGCCACCTCTGCACTTGCTCTGGCGACACCAACCACTGCTTATGAAGACCGATGAAATTGTGAAAATGTCGTTGGGCCTTGTGGATTTGACGGAGAGGAAAGGCTCGATGTCTGCATCTGTGTCCGTCTCCTCCTCGTCGCTGGCGGGACCGGGACCTGTTGTTTCAGAGTGTCCAACGATCGTTCCAGAACTAAGAATCACCACAATTGCTCATGTCTGACAAGGTGCATTGTCCGCACTGACCATTTTGGTGGCTTCTTCATAATGGCAAGGATGGTGCAGAGCTCTTTCACCTGCCTCCACTCTCGTGGTTCAACACCCCGAGGTCCAGTACCGATGCTTGTCAGGCCAAGATGTCACTTGTACTGAGTTAATTGGGCATTGCGATGCTGTCACAATCGCTTGGGAGTGCACAATTTGTGTGGTGGGTGAATGTCCACACGTGTTGACCTCTAGTAGTAAAAACCGCTAATGAGGAACGGGGTTGACGGGGGAGGCCGACGCTGACGCTGTCGCACGCAGCCAGGCGGATGAAGCTCAGGGTCTTCGGCGAAGGCGGAAGTGCGAACTCAGAGCCTTGAGACCTTCCTTCAGCAGGCAGTCCATGAACCCCGGGGTGTAACTGCTTTAGAAATTTCTGGACGACAAGGTCATGAACATGTGCCAGGCAAGGGATGTGCTCCAGGACCTACTATCTAAGGGCGGCAAGCAGGATTTCAGCCGTTATCGCCTCACCACCTTGCTGGCACAAGGTTCTTGTCACCCAGCCAGCGCTCGGTCTCGTTGTTAGAGCCGTCCACAGCTCCTGGGGAAAAAACCCTGTGTTGGACGGTCCTCCAAGGCAGTATTAATTTTCAAACACGGCTCCTGGTGTCTCTGGGCACGTGATTGCCACCAGAGGACCCTTGGGGGAAAAGAGCGCCTGCACCATCCACTGCAGTTTTAGAAGCAAGCTAGTGCGCACCCGAGCTTGAGAGCCACCGTCACCCCCAGAGACATTCCACCAGCTCACCCAGTGAGCTGTCACTGTGATCGAGTAGGCGGCTTGGCCGTGCTTACTAGTCCATGTGTGTGACGGTGGTGTGCATGGATCTTTTCAGGACACAGATGCAGACAACGCGCTTGAATGTATAGATGACACGTGGCTGGCCATGGGCGGGAGGCTTTTCTGGCAAAGAAATGACTGCTCGGCATTGGTTTTGGGGGAAGGCGCATGGCCATGACGTGTCAGAAACCCATCTGTGTCACCAGACGGAGAAAGGCAACATTTCCAAGGCCAAAGCCTGGCAATGCCGACATTCAGGCTTTTTGGCTTTGGGATGGTTTAGGTTAAAGTGTTTCTTTCTGTTCCCAAACCTGGAAGACAGAAGGCTGGCTGCTATACTGGCCGCTTGTGACGGTCGTGCAGGTCGTAAAACTGAGGCGGAAGGGCGGGAGGTTAGTATGGTCTCTGGTGGTTGCTGGTTGGTACTCGGGCGACTGGTGGAGGCTGAAGCGGAGGCTGATCCCTGATCATGATCTGAGTGACATGGGCAGCGGAGAGAGGAGACGCTTGGTGGTGGCGGAGGAGGAGGGGGGGAAGGCGGGAGGACAGAGGGTGTGACTGTGTTTGGGGCCCGGCGTCGGTCTGGACTTTTTTGCCCATGTGTTCCCTTCCATTTCGAATCATGGCATTCGCTTGAGTGACTGAGGTCCATGTTGTGGTGGTGGTTAACCTCTTATGTGTTTCTTATGATCTCTACTTATGCGTTTACGGCTCAAAGGAACCCAGGCCAGTTTATTGACATCGCTGTCGTTGATTATCTGTGAATGGCAGCTTAGCTCAAAGAAGATGGCCCAGGCTTGAGAGGAGTAGATCTGGAACCTGATTTTGACGGCGATAGAGAGCGAGGATGTGGGAAGATAGGGGTTTTGCGACTCGACCGTGGCTGGTCGGAATCATATCAGCGGACTTCTGCGAGTGCCGCACCTCTCCCTATTTATTGTGGCTCGGAGACCAGTATTGAGACGACTTTACCCATCGTGTCTTCTTCTATCGTCCCAGCTGATGAAGCGCTCCGACAGAATGAGCAAATTTGGCTGGATGATAAAGACCAGGATTGGATCCGCAATGTCGTCATCATCATGCATTCATCAACCACAGGAGACTTGGTCGTCTCCTGACTATTTGCATCCAGTAAGCTTGCGGGCGTACGAGTGAAGGAGGACACTGCAAGCAGTTGCCTCAGACCGCCCATGAGGATTGATTGAGATTGATACTCGGCTTCCTTGTCACCTCCTATGGTGGCATCAGTAAACAGGGCCATTCAGAGCAGACTAAATCATCTCTTGATCTTTTAAACGTGCCTTCTGAACCCAACCGCATTTTGTCAATCAAAGATGGTCTTCAGAGCAATGGATTACTCACTAGTGGTGGGTACACGGATGGTTGACATCTGTTTGGGACTGCTTAATTGTTGGCGGATGCTGTGATGATGCTGTATGACGCTCATTTGTGGCCTGGTGTCTGCGTCTGAGCGAGGGAGAGGTAAGACTGCTTGATGCAGGTTGTCAATTACCTCCACTTAAGGTACAGATTGGCGACGTGTTTCCGTTACTTAGATTGATAAGACAGGGCCCTGGAGGAGCGGCTGACAGGCCTGACGGTCCTCTGCCAACTGACGATCCGTGGCTGCGAGTTGTCGACAGCACTGGAAGGTAGCACCTTCTCTCGTACCTCTTACGTCCATGAGAGCTACCCCCTCTTTGCTCGCTTACCACCTGCATTTCGCTCCAATGTCCAGGGAAAATTAAAAAATTTGAGAAGGGTATGGTAATAGTTCGTTGGAAGAGTCGTCTTATTAAAGACAGGCTCAGAATATCACAGCTATTCCAGTCATATAATCCCCTCTAATCTCAAACAAGAATATTGTGGATTCAAATTTAACTGCAAGGTGTCTAATCAACGAAATCTGGACTGGGCAAAAGTTGTCCAAAAAACACGTATCTGTTTTGTTTTGGTATAATAAAATGGTTATGTTTTTTGCACCTTTTCAATTAACATGTGGTGAATATAGACTTGCTGTTTTAAGATTTTACGTAGATGCTGCGTCATATGAACTGTACTGGTGCGCAAAAGTCAAAAAACGGTATCTGTTATGTTTTCGTATAATACACGGTTTTTTTTGCCACCTTTTCAATTCACCTGTGGTGAATATGAATTGCTGTTTTAAGATTTACGTAGATGCTGCGTCGAATTGAACAGTTTATTGGGAGGCGCAAACAGGTCAAAAGAGAAAAACAAACGTAAAACTGTTAGTGTTTTGATTATAATTAAACTGTATTTTTTGCACCTTTTCAATTCACACTGTGGTGATTATAGGAATTGCGTGTTTTAAGATTTTACGTAGAATGCTGATGTCAGTATGAACCAGTAGTGGGTGCACAAAGTCATAAGAAACACGTAAACTGTTATGTTTGTTGATATTAATTAAACTGTATTTTTGCAACCTTTCAATTCACCTGTATGGTGAATATAATAGAATTGCTGTTTTAAGATTTACGTAGCTGCTGCGTCAGTGAATGCAGTACTGGTTCGCAGAAAGTCAAAAAACACACGTATCTGTATGTTTTCGTATAATACCGGTTATTTTTTGCACCTTTCATTCACCTGTGGTGAATATTAGAATTGCTGTTTTAAGATTTACGTAGATGCTGCGTCAATGAACAGTATCTGGAGTGCGCAGAAAAGTCAAAAAAACGGCACGTAATCTGTGTTATGTTTTCTCGCTATAATACACGGTATTTTTTGCACTTCTCAATATTCACCTGTGGTGAGTGATATGAATTGCTGTTTTAAGATTTAGTAGATGCTGCGTCAATGAACGCAGGTACTGGAGTGCGCAAAAAGTCTCAAAAAACACAGTAACTGTTATGTTTTGATATAATACTGTATTTTTTGCACCTTGTTCAATTCACTGTGGTTGAATATAGAATTGCTGTTTTAAGATTTACCGTAGATGCTGCGTCAATGAACTAGTACTGGGTGCAGCAAAAGTCAAATAAACGTATCTGTTATGTTTTCGTATAATACACGGTATTTTTTGCACCTGTTCAATTTCAGTCCTGTGGTGAATTTAGAATTGCTGGTTTTAAGATTTAGTTAGGATGCTGCGTCAATGAAACAAGTACTGGTGCACCAAAAGAGGTCATAGTAAAACAGTAACTTGTTATGTTTTTATATAATAAACTGTATTTTTTGCACCTTTCAATTCGACCTAGTGGCTGCAATATAGAGAATTGCTGGTCTGTAAGATTTAGTAGTGCTGCGTCAATGAACAGTACTGGGTGCGCAAAAGTTCAAAAACACGTACTGTTATGTTTCTCGTATAATAACACGGGTATTTTTTGCACCTTTCAATTCACCTGTGAATATAGAAGTGCTGTGTTGTTTAAGAATGTTACGTAGATGTGCTGCGTCACGATGGAGTCAGTATGGGGTGCGCAAAAGTCAAAAAAACACGTAACTGTTATGTTTTGAATATAATAAACTGTATTTTTTGCAGCCTTTCTGAATTCACCTGGGTGAATATAGAATTGCATGTTTTAAGATTTAGTAGAGTGATTGCGTCTAAATGTGAACAGTACTGGGTGCACCTGAACAAGAGTCAAACAACACGTAAATGTTATGTTTTGATATAATAAAACTGTATTTTGTTGCATCCTGTTTCCAATTCACCTGTGGTGAATATAGAAGTTGTTGGTTTTAAGATTACGTAGATGCTGCGTCAATGAACGAGTAATGGGTGCGCAAAAGTTCAAAAAACACGTAAACTGTTATGTTTTCGTATATACACGGTATTTTTTGCACCGCACTGATTTCACTTGTGAAGTGTAGAAATTGCTGTTTTTAAGATTTTACGTAGATGCGTGCTTGTTCAATTGAGACGCGCATAGTAATTGGGTGCGCTTAAAAGTGCAAAAAAACTCGTGTTTAACTGTGTTATGTTTTGATTAATAAACTGTATTTTTCGGCACCGTTAGCAATTCACCTGCTGTGTGAGATAATAGAATGCTGTTTTAAGGATTTAAGTAGATGCTGCGTCATGAACAGTACTGGTGTGCAGCGCAAAAGTCAAAAAAACACGTATCTGTTTATGTTTTCGTATTATTCACGGTATTTTTTGCACCTTTCAATTCACCCTGTGGTGAATATAGAAGTGCTGTGTGTTCTGGTAAAGATTTACGTAATGCGCGGTCAGATGATACAGTACTGGGTGCGCAAATGTTCAGTAATTCAATCACGTTAACTTGTTATGTTTTTGATATAATAAACTGTATTGTTTTGCACGCGTGCAATCTTTCACCGCTGGTGGTGAATATAAGAAATTGCTGGTGTGTTTTTAAAGATTTACGTACGCTCTGCTGCGTCACATGAACAGTACTGGGTCGCGCAAAGTCAAAAAACGCGTAGCTGTTATGTTTTCGTATGTAAAGTACCCCGACGGTATTTTTGCACACCTTATCAATTCACCTGTGGATGAATGATAGAATAGCTGTCGTTTAAGATTTACGTTAAGATGCTGCGATCAATGAACAGTACTGGGTGGGCTCAAAGTCACAAAAAACCACGTATCTGTTATGGTTTGTCGTATATACACTTTGGTATTTTTTGCACCTTTCAATTCACCTTGTGGTGAATATAGAATTTGCTGTTTTAAGATTGACGTATAGCTGCGTCAGTTCAATGAGACAGTACTGGAGTGCGCAATAAGGCAAAAACACGGTAAACTGTTATGTTTGCTGATATATAAACTGTATTTATGCATACTTGCCTTTCAAAGTTCACCTGTGGTGATCATAGAAATTGCTGTTTTAAGACGCGTCCGTAGATGATGAGTCAATGGAACAGTACTGCGGGTGCCGCTAGATAGAAAGGTCAAAAAACACGTATCGTGTTTATGTTTTGTAATTACTGCGTTTTTTTTGCTAACCCTTTCAACTCACGCTGTGTGTGACATATGAATTGCTGTTTTAGATTTACGTAGATGCTGCTGTCAAGATGATGCAGTACAGAGGTGTGCGCAAATAGGTTCAAAATGATAAAGTTCGGTGAACTGTTATGTTCTTGTGATTTATAATATAGACTGTATTGTTTTGCACCTGTTTCAATTCACTGTGGTGAATATAGAATTGCTGTTTGTTTTAAGACTTACGTAGATGACTGCGTCACCATGAATCAGTAATGGCCGTGCGCTCAAAAGTCAAAAAACACGCTTATGTTATGTTTTTGATATAATAAAAAAACTGTATTTTTTGACCTTTCAATTCACCCTGTGGTGAATATGGAAATTGTCTGTTTTAAGTTTACGTAGATGCTGCGTCAATTGAACAGTTACTGGTGCGCAAAAGTCAAAAACACGTAACTGTTATGTTTTGATATAATAAACTGTATTTTTTTGCACCTTTCACTTCTTTTCGACCTGTAGCTTGTGAATTGTAATAGAAATTGCTGTTTTAAGATTTACGTTTGATGCTGCGTCATTATGAACATTACTTCTTTGTAGTGTGACTGCCAAAAGTCAAAAAAACACTGATATTCGTGTTATGTTTTCGGTATTAATACACAGGTATTTTTTTTGCACCTTTCTAATTTGTGTTTTTTTTTTTTTTTTTTTTCCACCTGTGGCTGAATATGTAGTAATTGCTTGTGTGTGTGTTTTAAGAGTTTGACGTAGATGCTTGGAATCATATGAAAGTCACTGGGTGCGCTGAAGAAGTCAAAAAACACGGTAACTGTGATGTCTTTCGTACGATACACGGCTATTTTTTGCAACAAACAAACCTGTGCTGAGTTGACTGACAACAGATATGTCTGGATTGTAAATGTAAGTGCCAAGTGGTGAAGATATAAAACAGTTCACAGGTGTAATGGGTAAAATTTGGAAACACACTATATCTGAAATGGGAGTAATACTGATAAACTAAAAGTGGAGTTTTGCAGTCTAAGAAAGAGGAACCTGCAGTTACCTTTGAAATGATGTTTGTGTTCCGAATTTAAGTTAGCACTTGTTCCCAATGTATACCAGGAAATACTTCAATAGCTCAATACTGTATGTGTAGAAAAAAGATATTCCAGTACAATATGTCTACACTAAGTCTTGTGTGAATTTTGATCCAATGTTCGCTGTATAGATAGAGCACTTCTGTCTGTGTATCGCTGACCAGCGGGGGCCCCCCCCCCGCTCCTTACGCCGTGGACTTTACACCGGTAGAGCTGCTTTAAAATTCTGCTACTTGACTAATAAAAGTGTTAATATCTCTAAACTAACTAAATTGGAAGGTATCACAGCTAAATGAGCAGTAGGTTTCTCTAGTGCAGAAATAGTCTTAATTTCGCTGCGCTGTGGGTTGGCTCTACAGGCAGTGCGATACACGTCCTTTCCCTATGAGACGCTGAGAGACACTGTGAGGCTGAAACAGGAAAGCTGTTCTATGTAAAACGACGGGTCATGTGATTTTTCCAGCCCAATCGCAACCATACACATCCCAGTCATGACGTCGCACACACAATACTCACCTATCTATTCTATATATGATTTGCTGGACGCCAAAAATTAAAGGAAGCGCCGAAAAAGGCGGGCGAATCTTTAATAGATGATGTCAGATTTTAACCTTAATTATCGACTGAATCTGGAAATTTACAGATCACAAAGATGAATAAGTCCTTGCCGATTTCAACTTTGTCGATTAAAAATCGATCCTCAACTACTAAACAAAAGTGAGAAATAGAGAGTTCATATTGTTCTGGAAGATTGGTAGCACTGATGAATTTTGAGAGCCATGCGAGAGCCGGCAACCATATTGAGTTTGTATATATGCTCCATGTAATTGCCATAACTGAAGTACCACTTGCAAGTAAAGTGTTCTAAAGTACAGTATGTATGCAGCACAATTAACTGTGCATTTCTTGCTGTTCTGTCTCCTCAGCAAGGCAGTCACTAGGCCTCTCACAATATCATTGCAAGCCTATGGGGGTTACTGCCCTGCACATAAGGGAATTACATCACCAGACCCCAATGATGCCACTTTCAAGCAGCTATCCCTGATCCCAGCTATCCCTTGGCATTTAAGAGGCTCTTCTTGTTTGGCTAATTAGTTAAATTTTGATCATCCGATACCTTTCACCTTCATTTCCTATCATATGAATTGCCCCTTTAACAATAATAGTACCAGTTATGTGTACCAGGTATATATGTAGGATGACAACCCTATTATAAAAACAGAGTGGGGTCACCTTCTGATGTTAGTTTAAATAATATAAAGAAATTCCACCTCTCCCATTCATTGTGAAGGATGATTACTCCACTGTTTTTTAACTTTACGATTTGATACATTCGTTGGGTGCGTTCACACGGCTAGGACAAAGATTGCTTAGTTTTGATTCAGCTGGAACCGTCCATATTAACAAACTGTATTAGTTGATGCAGTTTTTTGGCACAAAACTGAAAAAAATTTTTCAGATTTAGTGTTTAGTTTTTGAAACTTTTTCTTGTCACTGATTTATCCATGATTTTTCCACAGGCAGAATGTATTCGGAGCAGTGTTTCAAGCAGAAATGTTTCCCGAGTGCAATATGTATTTCTGCAGATATGCACGCAAGACAAACACGTGTGAGTTTTTTTTTTTGTTTATCTCCAATCTCAGGGGTAACCCATATGCTTCCAGGGACATCTTGGATTGCGTAAGTCTCAGCAAGACGTTGTATGTGGTTTTGTGCTCCAGGTTGACGCGTGAGATGCGAACAGTAAAATGTATGAGTTGAACTTAAACTTCGAACATTAGTGGTGTTTCGGTTTGAGGGTGCTCTCAATTCGACTCAATGAACCCATTAAATAGGTCAATGGAGAGAAGAGACGGTGCTTCGGGTTCATTTTTATACTTATACAGGAGAAACTGTAATTAATATATATAGTGACTCATGTAACCTTTAGTGCAAAGCACATTTATAAACTTGGGTGTCTATGTCTGTAGATATGCTCATGTGTTTGCAGCCTAGAGTGATGGCCATCTGGTTTATGGTTTATAGAAGAAACCGTTTGTAATGCATTGAATTCCATGCAGATACACATTGATCCACTTCTATTTACAATGTCTACAATGAATTCCATTTACTACAGTATATTTTATATGTGATATTTATATTTTTGAATCTATAAGAGAACATCATACAATAAACCGAGCTGTTTTTGATGGTGCATGTGCTAAATTAGACTCTGTTCACACTGTCATTATGGCTACTTTTGTTTTAGAGGCCTTGATGCTTATGAGGTATCCAACAAACTCATCATATTGGATCTGGTTTGATCTATTATGATGTATTTGACAACCTATTACGATCTGTTATGGTCTGTCTTCTTTCCTTATTAACTCATAATGGATCTGTCAAGTTTCATTTTATTTTTACTGAATGGAATAGTGTAACCAGCTATGCTGTTCCGAACATCAAATAGTAATAAAAACTTGGTACAAACAGAAACTAACTGTATTAACAGATCCTATAAGCACATATTATTGAATATACCACCCACTATGGATGCTTGTGTCATATGACTGTCTCTGCATATCCATGCACCATTGCAGAATCCAGTTATTGTCTGCTAAGTCTACCTTTATAGATTCTACTCATCATGGTTATTATATTGGTATTAGCTAAGTCATGTATTGACTATTGTGATCTACATGACTCTTCACCTTTACCTTTAGTAAATTTCATTAAAAACTTCCATTTCTCACAAAACAAATGAATTACTACTATGACATCCTAAAACAAGCCTCGAGGGACTGCAATTCACATCACAACCACAGCTCTAGACAAAGTATTGCAAAATCATCAAACTTTCATAAGCTATGTCAGGCTAAGAGAAAAGGACTCAACTGTACTTGTTTTATCTCATTCAGAATGTTCATGTTTTACTAATCCAATTCAATTCATAAAAGGAATTCCTATGATCTTCTATAGATGAGAACATAAAAAGAGAACCTTAAACCATATGCATGTATAATCATGGTAAGAAAAGGTATATCAGAAGCTAAACTATTAGAAGAGCTTCTGACAGGGAGCTTTTGGCTGGCACTGAAACCTGTTATTATGGTTAAGAAGAGGTTAAAATTTTTTTCTATATATGATAACATTTCTAAAAAACATTCCCCAAAGTTTACATGAAACGGCACCCCAGAAACACTTTTTCACACAGAAAACAAAAAGTATCTACGTAACTAAAAAATTTTGAAAAAAAAGGGCTAAACAGATCCTTGGTTCCCTTTAGTGGAAAACTGGACACAATCTGAGAAGGTACCATCAATAACCACCTTGTGCTTTCTAATTATCATACCAGTTTTTTACCTTAATACGTATTTTTTACCTTAGTCCCAGAATTCTCATTTTATATACCAACCGCTTATGTAGCACACTATCATACTCATCTGAAAAATGGTACAGTCTACAGCATACGGTACCACCTTCACAAAGCTGATTCAATTCATTTTAGGGGATTAAATTATCCTAAACCCATCTCAATGCTGTGTTTTAAGCAGTAATGAACTAGGGTTCACAAGACGTTCCTAAAGATTTGATTCTGGGACCCCATCCCTTTATAAAAAAAAAAATGCAAGTTAAATTTTAGCTTTAAGTTATAATTAACATACAGTAACTCAAGCAGATCTTGATGTTCACTGAAGCACTGTTGGACTCTCATGCAAGCCAAATATTTAACAAATCAGTAAATCTCACTTGGCTTGTACTTTGCTGTTTGATGCAAGATTCACAACTCTGGTCCTCAATCTTAATTCAGACTTAAAGGGAATGTGTCATTGTTTTAAGTCCCATTTTTATATTATACATGAAAAAATTTTAGACTCTCGGTTTCAAAAAATTTTGATCAAAAGATGTTTTTTAAATGCCCACCGACTGACCCCATTATTCAGAGGAAAACATAAAAAACACCCAACCCGCAAGCTGCCCTTCTTATGCAGCCTTTAGGTGGCGAGAGGAACCGAGATCTCAAAGTTTTTTCATGTATGATAGATAGCATAATCTTTTTTTAGGGATTTCCAAAGTGATTGCCCTTTTTGAGTAGTGTGCCCGTGGCGGCGGTCTTGTGTGTACATGTATATTTACATGTGTGCCGCACCCTGCCAGGGCACCCAGTTTGAAAACGTTTTTTCAGAAATTTTTTTTTGTGTGCAAAAATGTTATACTTGTTACTTTGATTTAAAAATTAGGGGAAAGGGAAGGGGGTGCTTCCATTTTGGTTTCTGTCCCCACCCATTTCCACGGGCTGTCAAAAAAGGCACTTGAGGTTGGGTGTTTTTTTTTTTTCTCTGAATAATGGAGGTCGGTTGACCCGGTGGGGGGGGCCGTTGGCTCGATTGAGGGTAAAGATAGCATGGACTGCCCGATTTTGAATCAGTTGAAAGTCGTGGGACTTTAAACATCTTTTGATAAAAATATTGAACCGAGAGTTCAAATTTTTTTCAAAGTATGATGGGCATAAATGCTTCTTTAGGGATTTCCACGTATGATTCCCCTTTTGCATAATGCCGCGGGCGGCGGTTGTGTTTTACATGTAAAATTACATGTGTGCCGCGCCCTGCCAGGGGCACCTAGGTTTGCAAACGTTTTTTCAGAAATTTTTTTGTGCAAAAACATATTTTATACTTGGGGTGTACATTGATTTTAACCTTAGGGGAAAGGGAAGGGGGTGTTTCCCCTTTTTTTGGGGTTTTTCTGCCCCACCACTCTCACGGGCTGCCCCATAAGAAGGGCAGCTTGCGGTTGGGGGTTTTTTTTTATTTTTTTCTCTCTGAATAATGGAGGTCGGTTGACCCGGTGGGAGGCCTGATTGGCTCGATTGAGAGGTAAAGATAGCATAGGACTGCCCCATTTTGAGATCACGTTGAAAGTCGTGGGCAGCTTAAACATCTTTTGATCAAAATATGTGAACCTAGAGTCTCAAAGTTTTTTCATGTATGATAGATAGCATAAATGGTTCTTTAGGGATTTCCACGTAGGTGTATTGCCATTTTTATATTAAACACATTTTTTAGGAATTTTTTTTTTCTTTTTTCGTATCACTTTCAATATTTTTTAATAATTCTTAAGTCTTGTAGTTTTCACTTTGGCCACTAGGTCTTGTTTGCACTGCTTTAACAGCAGTCATAGAGATGCTTTACAGTAGCTTCATGCACATAGGAGACTTAAGACTGACTCAGTCCCATTCACTTTTATATGAGTGTTTTCTAGTCATCCTCTGTGACCTGGGAAGAAATCAATATGTGCAGGGAGGTGAAAGGGTGAACTGTGACTATTTCCTCTTGTGACTGGTGGATCCTGTGTTATCTATTCACATTGGTGTCTCCTTTCAATTTGACCCTCTTTGTGCTGATAATGAGCAGACAACTGAGAATCTTTCTGTACAGAACAGGAAGTGTAAGACAATTATTAAGCTTAGTGGCCAAAGTGAAAACTGCAGGACTTAAGAATTATTACAAAATATTGAAAGTGATATGGAAAATTAAAAAGATATATATAACCAAAAATTCTTAAAAAATGTGTTGAACATAAAAATGTGAGTTAAACAATAACTCATTTTTGATGACACATTCCCTTTAAGACATTGCATACTTTATATATAACATATATTTGATATACAGATACACATTATGAGTAGTATTTATCACGAAAATGATATGTGGGTTTAGTTTATAGTATTTAGTTTATAGTATATATTTATGCAAGCCTATTCTTATTGCTTTCTTTGATGTCTTAATTTTATTTATATTTTGATGGGGTTTTGTGTTTTCTCCTTTATACTCTCCTTGTATTATTCTTTCTACTTTTCTACTTATTTATTTTCTATTTGGCTCTCCATGTTCTGTGTGATCGCGCTCTGTGTCTTCTCTGGTGGGGGCCGCCATTTTGTTGAAGTCTATCCTCCACTGCGCATGCGCCGTGCAATGATGCCGGTGCAAGCTCAGTGGTTTCTTCCGGGTATCAGTGTTAGTCTCAGTGCGGTGGATGCACCACAGGCATCGCGGTGGGTCTGTCCTGCGCTACTTCTTGAGTGAATCAGATTGGATGGTGGTCTCCTCATGATTGGACACTGAGTGTTATTTTTCATGGCCGAAACAGCTGTGAGTGTCTTTCATTAATTGGTCGCGGACATGTTTTAAAATAGTATGGAAAGTATTACTTTGCTCACCCACTCTCTGATGAAGACCGGGCAGTGAAACAAACATTGGGTTTTCAGTTTTGCTCTTCATTGGTCTGTATTTTCATTTTTATTATTTTCAGCTTTGTGTGTTTAGTAACTATTTTATTTCCTATGCTATCTTTATGATGTGTAATACCATTAGATATTGTGGGTTTGATTCAGTTGATATCCTGTTGTTTTATGCAAGTCTTAGGGAGGTTATATCCATATTGCCATATTACACATTTTTATATTTGTTGTATAATGTTTTTTGACTTAATATAGTATTATTGTTTTTAGGTTTTGGTTTGGTTTTTGGTGTTTTGTATAGTTGATACCCAGAACCTATAGGTGCATGTGGGTTTATATCTTTATCTTTTATTTTTCGGCGTATTTATTATTAGGCTTAGTGGCCAAAGTGAAAATTGCAGGACTTAAGAATTATTAAAAAATATTGAAAGTGATATGGAAAATTAAAAAAAAAATATATAAACCAAAAAATATCTTATAAAATGTGGTTGAACATAAAAATGTTGAGTTAAAAATAACTCATTTTTTGATGACACATTCCCCTTTAGACATTGCATCTTTAAATCAGTGCAAAGAATCCACACTTCTTTTTGCATTCTTATATGTAGATATTTATTTATTATATTTATATAATATATATAATATACTATCATATATATATATATATATGCCAACTATATTATAGTATATTATATATATATAGTCATATATATATTATAAATTTATAATATATATTTATATATATATATTTATTTACAGTCATATGATAAATTTGGGCAACCCCTATTATCTTAATCATTTGACACCGTATTCCCAAAATTTAGGGTTGTGCATTGCCAACAGCCATTTCAATTTGATATATCTAATTAACTGATGGGGACACAGTAATATTTCCGGATTGAAATGAGGTTTTTTGTATAAGTGTTGAGCGATTACGTTGGCTATCGACATCGGGCGATAGTCGATAGTCGGCCACCATCGATAAGGTTATTCGTTAGTTGAGCAGTTCGATTTTGAGCGATGAACCATTAACAGTCTATGGGAGAGCAAAACTCTTCTTCTTTACACCCCAAAAGGCTCAGGAGAAGTTGGAAATTAACAGCCATAACAGTCAATTGGATACCTGCTACATTCCTTATGGCTCTAACACTTAAGGCTATAATGCCACAGATAAAAAGTCACCACACCACATTCACTTTTCCACCTGTCTTGTCCCACAGCATTGACCTAAAACTGCATAACCACATAATTACAAAGTGCTTGAAGGCTAAGTATCTATTTGATTCCAGACATTTTACTTGAACTGGACAGGTGATTTCCCGGGCTGGAAATCGAAGCAAATGACCCTTACAAACAAGCTTGACCCTCAGATTAAAAAGTGCTGGAAGAAATTTAGTCTTTGAAACCCACCATTGTAGTCGAAATGGACATGGGAATAGATACGGTACGGGACCGCACTGTGATTGCCCTTGGGTGTTTCTGAGTGTCTGCTTGCACTCGTTGGGCCAGTTAGTAGTGCACTCTTGGAGCTTGCGGTCTATCCTCTGGATGTTAGGTTTATGTTTTTGTACCTTTATTTTATATTTAATTTTTTTGATAGAGATTATTTGTACCAGCTACGGAGCGGTTAAGTAAAACAGGCGTAAATATAATATGATAATCTTATATTATGGATTGTGTAAGAAAGTATTATTAGACAAGTATTTTAGATGATCAAGCACGAAACAGTGAAAAAATTTTCCATAAATTTAAAATAAAGAAAGCAAAAACAACAAATGAATATAATAAATAAAAGAAATTCAAAAAAAATAAAAGAAACCTAAAGAGAAATGAAATAAAACCATACAAAAAAAAAAAAGTAAGAAAAAAACAAAAACAATTGTCGCACTGGACCATTTTGGTCGGCTTCTTCAAAAACTGAGCAAGGAATGGTGCAGAGCTCTTTCTCCGGCCTCCCTCTTGGTGGACTCAACACCCCCGAGGTCCGCACCGTGCTTGTCAGGCCATGTGTCACTTGTACTGCGTAATGGCATTTGCGCTGCTGCCACATCGCGTGAGAGCATGTGGAGGGTGGAATTCCAGCGTGTTGCCACGTCAACAATGAGACGGTTGACGGGGAGGAGGCCGAGCTTCGACGCTGCAACGCACGGCCAGGCGGGACAAAGCAGGGTGGGGAACGGCGGAAGTGCGAACTTAGACTTCGAGCTTCACATCAGCAGGCAGTCCCAAGTCACCGGGTTTCAGCTCTGTAGAGGAAAATTTCTGGAACGTACAAAGGTTCATGACATGTGCTGGCAAGGATGTGCTCCACGCCTACGATTTAAGGGTCGGCCAGCAGATTTCGCCACCTATTATCGCACACCACCTTGCATGGCACCACGGTTCTTGGAACCACAGCACAGCGCGCAGGGTCTCGATTGCGGGAAGACGGTCCACAGCTCCTGACCTGTGTGGTGGCGTCTCCAAGACATGATTAAATTCATCACGGCCTGCGTTTCTTGGGCAGTAGTGCACATACCAGAGGAACCTTGGGGGAAAGAACCGTGCACCATCCCTGCGGTTTTGAAGAGCGTGCGACGTAGCCTGGAGCACAACCATCACCCCCTCGGGAATCCACCCAGCTACCCAGTTGGCTGTCAAAGAGATATAGCGGGCACTTGGCCGTGCTTACTAGTCCATGTGTCGGTGGTCAGATGGACTTTTTCCGGACACGATTGCAGACAACGCGCATTGGAAATTAGATGACACGTGGATGGCCAGGGCAGGGTCGGCTTTTCTGGCTAAGAAATGCCTGCTCGGGCATTTGGTATTGGGGGCGGCGAGGGCCATGCGTGGTGGAACAACCATCTGTGTCCTACAGATCGGAAAGGGCAAAACCATTTCCAGGCCAAAGGCCTGGCAATGCCGACTTCAGGCTTTTGGCTTTGGATGGTTTGGGTTTATAGTTGTTTCTTCTGCTCCCAAAACCTGGAAGACAGATGCTGGCTGCTAGGACTGGCCGCTGTACGGGTGCAGGTCATTTCAAACTGGCGGAAAGGAAGAAGGGGGTAGGATGGGTCTCTAGTGGTGCTGGTAGGTAACTCGCGGGCGATGGTGGAGGCTGGAAGCGGAGGCTGCATCCCTGATCTGACTCCTGAGAGACAATGGGCCAGCTGTGGAACGATTGGTGGGGGGAGAGGAGGCGCAGAGCAGAGGAAGAGGGTGTGACAGTGGTTGGAGGGCCCAGCGTCGGTCTGGCCTTTGTTGGCCAGTGTTGCTCCATTTTCCAAATCATGCATTCGTGAAATGTGACTAGACATGTTTGGTGTTGGTTAACCACTAAGGTTCTTGCCTCTTCTTATGCGTTTACGGCCAAAGGCGGCATATATGACATCGCTGGGTGAAATCAGAGGCTTGGTCAAAGAAGGCCCTGGCTTGAGAGGTCCTGGACTTTTTGACGGCGATAAGTGAGGGAGCGGGGTTTAGCGCTGACGTGGTGGCGGAATCATATCAGCAGGACTGTCTGCGACACCCTCTCCCTTTTTTTTGAGGCGCAAACCCCGTACTGCCACTACCCCCATCGTTCTTCATCCTCGTCCAGTGATGATAGCGCTCGTAAGCAAATTCATGCTTGATTAAGACCACGGTGGATCCGCATTCGTCGTCATCATCATCAAACTACTGGTGACTTCGTAGCCCTGACATGTCTGCAATCCAGAAGCTGCAGTCTACAAGCAAGAGGGACTGCAAGGCGTTTGCAACCGCCGGGATTTTTTGCCGATTGACCGGCTTCCTTCTCCTCCTTTATGGCCATCATTAACTGGGCGCAGAGCAGAGGAAAATCATCCTCTTTTGACCTGTGATCTTTTAACATGCCTTCTGACCCCTAACGCATTTTGTCATCAAAGGATCTTCAGAAAATGGTTTATCCACAGTGGTGGGTACACGAATAGTTGAATTTGGCGGCTTATGTTGGACGGATGCTGGTGATGCTGATGGACTCGACATTTGTGGCCGTAGACTGGGGGGACGAGGAGGTAAGACTGCTGGATGAGTTGCATTTAACCACTGAAGGACAGATTGGCGGACGCTGTTCGTTACTGAGATTCACAGGGCCCTGATCCCAACGTTTGGACAAGGCCTGCGGTCTGCATCTGAGATCCGCTGGCATGCGTGTTAGTCGCCAGCATCTGGATGGACGAAACTTCGATCATACCTCTATCTCCATGTCCTTAACCCCCTCTTATGCTCGCTTGTTCCACCTGACTTTCAGCTCCGTTCAGAATATACTAATTGGAGAAGGTAGGAAGAGTTTTGGAAAAGTATTTTATTAATAGACGGCTAAATCACAGCTATTCTCAAATCCCTCACACATCAAAACAAAATTGCTGGATCAAATATAACTGCAAAGTAGATCTATCAAGTTCACAAAGTGGCCTGCGCCAATGTGAAAAAAACACGTATCTGAAATGTATTCGGAATAAAAGGTATTTGTTTGGCACCTATCAATTACCTGTGGTAAACTAACAATTGCTGGATTCAAATTTAACTGCAAGGTGCTTATCAACAAATCTGGACTGGGCAAAAGTTGCCTCAAAACACGTATCTGTAATGGATTCAGATAATATTAAGGTATTTTTGGCACCTTTCTATTCACCTGTGGTGACTAAAAAAATTGCTAGTATTCACATTTAAGTGCAAGGTGCCTCAATGATCAAAGCTGTTAGATGCACCAAAGTCAAAAAACATGTTCTGTATGTATTTGGATATTACACGGTATTTTTTGCACCTATCAACCGGTTGACTTCTGGACTCTAATTTAAGTACAAGGTGGTTATATCAACAAAGGGGGATGGGCAAAAATTGAAATGAACACCTATCTGAATGTATACGGATAATAAAGTGGTAGTTTGCACCTAACAAAGAGACCTGCAGTTCTAGAAAGATGTGTATCATATAAGTTCCTGGCTGCTCAATATCCAGGAAATATTTCAATAGAAAATCTGTTTTTATAAAAGCTATTGCTTTATTACATAAGTCTTGGTGAACTTTATCCAGTGTTCTTTTAGATAGAGTTGTTTTACTGTTGATCGCCTGCGGGGGACCCCCCTTTCGCCTCCCCCCGTTGACTTTACAGGGGTTGATGCTCCTTTAAAACTTCTCTACCTAACTATATTAAAATCTTCCAATCTCTAATCTAAATAAATTGTAAGGGATCACAGCTATTAGTAGAGGTTTCTCTGTGAAGAAGTATAACATAATTCGCTGAGGCTGTTTGGTCACATAGCAGTGGCGCACTCCTTCTGCTCTGAGACGTGAGCAGACCTGCAGCCTGAACAGGAAACGTGTTCTATGTATAAACGAGGTCAATGTGATTTTTCCAGCCAATCGCAAAACCGATACACATCCCCAGTCATGACGTTTCGCACACATCTCTCACCCCTGCCTCTATTCTGTAATATGATTGTGGCTGGCCGCCAAAACTTACAGGCGCGCGAAGAAAAAAAAGGCGCGATCTTAATAGATGATGCACAGATTTTAACCTAAAGTATCGCATGAATCTAAAAAATCCGATCACCATAAAAACTGTGCCGATTTCAACTTGTCGATAATAATCGCTCAACACTATTATTGTACTAACACAAAATGTGCAATATGCATTAAACCAAAATTTTGAATACGGTGCAAAAAAGTATGGCGCACCCCAACAGAAATGTGACATTAATATTTAGTAGATCCTCCTTTTGCAAAAATAACAGCCTCTAGTCTGCTTCCTGTTGCTTTTTAACACTAGACTTCTGATAGGAGGCATTTTGACTCCTTTCGTTTTTTATTTTCTTCTGTTTGTTGACTACATGTTCAGAAATTCCGGCTTGAAACTCGGTGACTTTTCCTCATAATTTGTCGAAAAAAGATTTTGTAGAGAAATAAATTAATTTTGGTGAAAATTTGCGCGTTTTTTTCAAAATTTACATAGAACTTACGGAAGGGAGTCATTTTGATCCCTTACTTTATTTTGAGGTCCTTTTGTCACTAAATGTTGATATAAAGTTTTGGTTTGCATAATTTTTTTTCACTATGGTTCTTATTTACCTGACTGTTCATATAGATGTAGTTCAATTTACATGGTCAACCTTTTTACATTTTCCTTGTGTTTTTACCTGCTTGTATTACTGTGTAATGTTGAACAAAATAGCTTGTTTAACTCTAGCTCTTATCTATATGCTAATGAAGGGTGGTGTGTTTCTAAGGTTTCTAGCAGGAGACAGTATTCTGCGTTAGTAACTTTACTATCAGTTCAGCTGAAGAGACAAAAGAGAACAGACGCAGACATACGAGCCTCTGAAAGACTCATTACAGGTATGAATTGTTATGAAATAGTTTAGGCTGCTTAGTCAACTGATTTCAGACCATTACTTTTGAATGGTGGCAGAAACAGTTATTATTTCTTTTTAGTTTTCATTTCATTTCTATTTTTCAGCAGGGAACCTATATAGGAATTATGGAATTTGTGGAGGGAATATGGAGGAGAAGACGTTTGATAAAGCAGCTCAGGATATTTGGCTACTTTGCAATCTCATACCGTGAGATATGAATGAATCGAATTGCAAGGAACTATGTTATTTGATGTCTGACAGTGATGAAGATTTTCATTCCTCAGAAACATATCAACGTGAATCTGAAAAGACTCAGAAGAACAAAATCCAGAAGTAAGTATTTTGTGTATTTATATGTTCTTCCATACACTGAGTTAGGGCCTGTGCACCACTAGCAGAATTCATGGCTGATAGCCATATCTGGATACTTCTTGCGCTATTTACAGGCCGTACCTGCCGGCTCATGCTGAAGCTCCGCTCCAGAAACCCCGGGCTGGAGGTCGCTGTCAGGGACAGAGCAGCGCTTGGCGTACTGCAAGCACGGCTCCGTCTCCAGACAGCTGGCTCCTGCCCGGGAGTTAGGAGCGGGCTTGAGGTATGAAACTCCTTCCGCTCGTGTACGGAGCGGGCAGGTACGGGCACGGGGCTTGTGGATGGAGAATATCCGGTCGGATATATCCGCGCTAATCAAGCCAGTCAGTGCCGGACTTACAAAACAAAAAATTCTTAATATTCATAAACTTTTTTCCAGAATATTCCAAGCACATCAACTGGGGGACGGGCTCATGCTAGTTATGTTGCCTCGTGGAATCTCCTGGTCGTGGACAGAAAAAAACAGGCAAAACGTCCCAGGAAAATGGAAAGAACAACAGGTAACGATGGCGCGAAGGTATGCAACAACAAACACCAGAGAAGGCGGAATTGAAGGATATACTTGTTTCAGGGATGGTATTCAATGGAAAACCGGTTGGAAATTGCCGACGAACACTTTGCCTGGTAGCGTGACAGCCAAATATTCTTCGATAGAAGCACCGGCCCATACAGGATACGCCGAAGAAATATCATTATCGATAGTCCTTTTGAGCGCATGTGCGTTTATTTTTGATTCATATATTTGACACATATAAAGTATTGGACGCTTGCAGAAGATGCAGGAACAAATAATTTACAAGTTTACTCTATCTGATGGGAGTAGAGGCATTCATTGCGATATTATGCTCGTGCGAATATCTGGCACGAAACGTCACTACGATTCGCAGTATTTGGTGTAATGACTGGGGATTTACCGTTTTTGCCAAAGCGACAATGTCTAGGGAACCGCTTTGTTGATATTATGAGTTTCTCAGATATGATGAGAAATCTACTCAGTTCGGAGAGAATGCAAACGGGAAAGTTTGATCTATTTTCTTCTGTGTGGGAACAGGTTTACTTGAAAATTGGTATTGCGCTGTTAATAAAACCTGGCCCATACATATATCGGTGGAGAATGTGCAACTTTTCCCAAGCAAAACTAGGTGTCCATTCACGCAGTACATGCCTTCCAAACCAGATAAAATATGGCCACAATATTGGCTACGCTGTTGATTAGGCTAGCAAATATCTGGCTATTGGCTTCACATTATCTAGGCTAAAGATGACCACTACGGCCGTGCTGAGGATCCGTTTAGACGGACCCATGTGGTAATGAGAGTTATTGGACCGTTTTTTGATAAAAGGTCGCAATTTTACAACCTGGATCAATTATTTTACTTCAGTAAAATTAGCCTAAAACAGCTAAAACATCAAGGAACAATTCCATCGTGGGAACATGATGAAGATAAGGCGAGAAGTGCCTAAAGAAAAAAATCATGAAAAGAGGAATTGTACAACACTAAAGTGTTTAGAATGACCAGAACAATTTTACACTTTCAGTATATCAAGGGAAAGGTCAACAAAATGTTGTCATTTTGAGTTCCGTCCATCCAGATGTTGTTGTTGCGTCTGATTCCGCGATAAAAACTCCTAGAAACGGTAAAGAATGTTTTACTATGAAAACAAAATATGGAGTAGATGTAGTGGATCAGGATGGACTGAAAATATACACACGAAATGCACAAGGCGAAGATTGGCCTTGTTCATGATTTTGAAAATGCCCTTAACTTGCGGGGGTTATCAAATGCCAGGATAAATTTTCAAGGAGTTACCCACCTATAAAAATCGTAAGCAAGGCATTTTTGCAAACGCTTGTGGAAGTTGAGTGGTCCATTATGTCACAGATAGGGGAAAAGGGTTCCACGTCCCAAGTTTTTAATGCTTCAGAAGTGATGGTTAAAACTCAAAATTTTAGCCAGATCAAAGGAAAAAGTGCAAGAAAAATAGATCTGTCGGCAATTGTGTAAGACTTGTGTGTAAGTCTTTGTGTGGGCAATGTACTGCATATAAATCAATTGGCCAATGCCGAAAATGCAAAACACAAAAACTGTTTAGAAGGTGATTATGGCGCCTATATTTCATTTTTATGCTCCTCACCTACATTTTCTCTGTTTTTGTTCTTCAGTGATTGTTGTTTTATATGTGTCTTGCCTGAATAAAAAAAATGTTTGTTGAATTAAACGTCTATTATAATTATTGTTATTTTCTGTGAAAAATAAGAAAAGCAGAAAAATAAAACAATTCAAAAGCAATTACTGTTGGGATTCACAATAATAATACAATTACAAAAAATATATCTTAATTAATAAATAACCACACAAGATGAAACTCTAAAAAATAATCGAAAAACACGCAAGGAGTCAAAATGAACTCCCTTTCAGGAAGTTCTAGGCGGGGTCTCGAGTCCAGTAAGTCCTCCCAGTGTTAAATCAGTTCCTGGATCCTGGATAAAAGGTATTTTTTTGACCATTCCTCTTTACAAACACAATTCAAGTTCAGTTAAGTTTGATTGGTCGCCGAGCATGGGACAGCCCGCTTCAAAGTATCCTCAGATGTTACATTGATTTTCAGGTATGGAGGACTGGATGGCCATTTCCAAGAATCTTTTAATTGTTCCTTACTGCATGAATGCCTGAGTAGATTTGGAGCTTGTTTGGGATCATTGTCTTGCTGATATATCCTTCTCCAGTCGTAACTTCAAATTAATCACTGATTCTTGTATACATCATCTGCAAAGGAATCTGCCTGGATACTGAGTTGACCATGCGTCCCTCCAAACTTTACAAGAGATTCCCGGCGGTGTCAGAACATTGGCCACTCCAGCCCCAAGAATGATGGAACCGCACCAAATTTTTACAGTGCGGTAGTGAGCAAGTGTTATTTCTTGGAATGCCTATTTTTGGGAAGCATGCAAAACGCCTTTTGTATGACCAAAACAACTCAATCTTTGTTTCATCAGTCCACAGGACCTCCCCTCTTCCAAACTGAAGGTGCTTGTCCAAATGTCTTTTCCTTACCTCAGGCGACTCGGTTTGTGGCGTGCTTTCAGTACGGCTTCTTCCGCAACACTTCTCCCCTACAGCTTCTCCTTTTGTGCAAAAGGTCGTGCTTGTATTGTTGACCCGTATGCACAGTGCACATTCTGCAGCAAGATGATGCTGCACGCTCTTTAGGAGGTGGTCTGTGGATTGTACTTGACTGTTCTCACCATTCTTTTCTCTGCCTTTCTGATTTTTTCTTGGCTGCCACTTCTGGCTAACAAGAACTGTCCACTCTGTCTTCCATTTTACTTACTATGTTCCTCACAGTGGAAAACTGGACAGGTTTAAGGTTAAAGGAGGACAACTTTTTGTTCTTCCCCCTGATCATCTATGTTGATTCTCAATTCTTTGTTTTCAGATAATTTAAGAGTTGTTTTGAGGAGCCATATGTTGCCACTCTTCACAGGGGGATTCAAATAGGAGAACAATTGCAATGGCCACCTTAACTACCTTTTTCTCATTGGATACACCTGGCTAGAAGATCAAGCTCAGTGAGGTTACCAAAACCAATGTTGTGCTTCAGAAGTCAGTATAAAAGTAGTTAGGAGTTTTACAAATCAATATAAAATAAGGTGGTACTCCAATTTTGTGCACCAATCAAAATCATGGTTTATGGCATTATTGCACATTTTGTGTTAGTACTAATATACCTCATTTCAATCGGAAATATTTACTGTGTCCATCCAGTTATTAGATATATCTAAATTGAAATGGCTGTTGCAAACACAAAATATTTAGAACTAAAAATGATTAAGATTAATAGGGGGGGTGTCCAACTTTTTCATATGGACTGTACTATATGTATATTTATATAGATATTATATATATATATATATTATAGATATATATATTATCTATATATTACCGTTTGTTTTCAGTGTCTTTTGACCCTTTGCTGCACTTGGTTTTGTCCAATGGCTATTGGCGTAGCTAGTGGGGGAAGGGACAATGTACAGCCGGGCTTCAGCTGCAGCACCCGGTATATTCTCTAGATGCTGCAGTCAATAATGGCCACGGCATCTAAGTGATTGGAAGAGAAAGGGGAGCTCCCTCTATTACCCTTAGGCATCCTTTGCAACACAACCACATCATTGCCATAACAGTTGGAGGCACTGTATAGAAGACTTTTGGACTCTGCCACAGACAGAGTGTAATAGTCTGCCTGTCGCACATAATATAATACATGACAAACCAGTATTGCTATGTGTTATAAAAGTGAACAAGCATAGCGATCTCATAGAAAAATCGCATAAAAAAGAAAAAAGTAGAAAAATGCTTAAGTAAATAAAAAACACAAAACCTCCAATTCATCAATCAAAAAACAATTTAATTATAAAAGTGCATATCATAGGTTTTGTGGCATCCATAATGATTCAGTTTGTAATTTATGCAGTTATTTAATCCATAAAGTGAATACCGCAAAAAATAAAAAATTAAAACCATGCCAGAATTGTCTTTTTCTCATTCACCTTAACAAAAACAGAAAGTGATACAAAAAATCTTATGTACACATCATCTTTCCAATTAAAAAAAATAAATAATTAAATTAATAACCACCACAAATAATTTTCTGGCAAAGTGATAAATCCCTTTTTAGAACTGGTTCAACAGAACTTGTACAAACGTTGTGACTCTGTTCGGAGGACACGTATGATCGGGTTTTCCACCCTTTTCTGGCTTTAATTGCGCATCTAAGTGAGCCGGATACGATGTCTAATGTGTAATGAATGTTTTAGGCGCATTGTTACGTAAGAGCGACACTTTCTAATGGTCCTAACTTGAGGAGGCTCTATGGCGGATGTATATGGACAATATATGTTTGGTGTTTCGGTAAATTAGGCACATTCTGCTCGGGCAAGCAGACCTTTTCAATGTGGTCCTGCATGAGCCTGAGGAGTCGAAGTGGTGTAGATATGTTGTTGAGAAAAAAAAATGTCCTTATTTACTCAACTTATCACAAGGGCACATTAATAAAGGTAATTATGGTAATATCAAAACATATATACAATTAAATTATTATTAATTTAATAATAAATAATCTGTTTCATACAAAATTTATAAAAACATAAATCCCTTAAAATATCTCTATAAAATGTATTTAATATGTATTTGAATCTAAATATACTAAGTTAATTTAAAGAACCGCACTGATGGTGTTGTTCCGATTTAACAATTTTTAATTTTTTACTTCATTTAAATTTGAAATACCCTTTTTTTTTGCTGCTGTCTCACCCTTTATTCTACATACAGCAAGAGCCAGACAGCACAGGTAATTACAGGGAGTGAGGCCATACCATTGCAAGATCAGTACCACAGTGTCTATTCACTGACATGCTATACACATGAACTTTCTCTTATTTCAAGCCTATCTAAAGCCTTTATACATATTTGGTGCATTACTAATGCACCTAAGTTTCGTAATGCGCCTAACACACAGGTGAGGTGCAATGAACTTTAGACCATTTATAATCGCACAAAAACACTTTCATACATTCAGGGGCATTATACACTGTAAACAAGACTTGACAATTCCCTTTGAAACGCCTTCCTTCATAAATGTCTCCCTTGGAATATTATTACATAAAAACCTGATTTTTTTTAAAGTGGTAGTTATGATTTATGAATGTGGGGAGGGGCATGTAAAAAAGAGACATGGTTTGAAAACATAAAGACGTGGTCTGTAAAAAAGGGTGGTAAACATAGTGAAAGCCACATGTGGCAGTAGCTATGCCACTGCATAAGTATTGTCTACATTCTTGTCATAGACTATTTTACATTTTCTAAAGCAGTGTTCCCCAACTCCAGTCCTCAAGGCACACCAACAGGTCATGTTTTCAGGATCTCCCACAGAATGCACTGACAATAATGATATCACCTGTGCAGAATGCACTGACAATAATGACTTCACCTGTGCAATGCTAAGGAAAGCCAGAAAACATGACCTGTTGGTGTGCCTTGAGGACTAGGGTTGGGAACCTCTGGTCTAAAGGAAAAGATTATTTTTTTCTAGAATTAGTCTTGTGCTAGATTGCTTGATCTTCAGTTTTCAGGTGTAGACCAGCTATGTGAGTTATTTACATTTTACCACATTTTCACAGTGGCACAGTATAGCAAGTTAATGGAAATTTTGTGGAAAAACACGGGCCGGGTTTACACAGTTAATCGTTTTTTATTTACTTTTTCGCCCATTGAAATAATTGTACAAAACTTGCTATTCTGAAGAAAAAAATCCTTTCCAGTATTTTCTGCACTTTTCCAAAGAGGAAATCACAAAGAAACGTAAGTGTGAATCTATTCTCTTCTAATAAATGTCAATGCAGACATATCCAGCTGTTCAGGTACACATTTGCAAACTATACATGTGGTTCTAATGGAAGCAAAATAAACAAAAGATTCACTTCACAGAAAATAAAATTACAGACCAGACAGCTACAGATGGAAATTGTATAACCCAATTTTTTTTGCATATTGATAATAAAACAAATGCATTTAGAATACAGTTAAATTTCTACTATACAGTATTTTTCCATTTTTAAAACAGGCAAAGAATAAGGAGCATAAAAATAATCTTTACAAAATGTTAAAAGAAATCATATAAATATACCGTAATTAATGCTCAATAGCATTGGATCACAGTACAATAAATACTGTATGTTTCATATGCTTTTCATACTTTTTTTTACTTAAAGACATTACTGAGAAATGTTCCATAAATTAATCAGATAATGAATGATCTATTGTTTAAATCAAATTTTTTTTTAAGAACTTAAAGAGATTTTTTTTTAGTTTTCCATGTCACTGTCTACATTATAAAAGAAAACTTGAAATCCTACAGTTTTTACTCTGGCCACTAAGCCTTATAATAGTGTGACACTTTCTGTTCTGTAGAGAAAACTTCTCGGCTTTCTCTTCATTATCAACACAGACAGTATTACAATGAAACAATAACGGGTTTGTGGATACGCAATCTGGTTAGGACCTTCTTGGATGATCTCATGGCAGGGCTGTTGGATGTTATGAATCATGTGGCACGGACAACTCGCGCATGTGCAGTAGATTGCATTAGATGCTGGAACTGAAAAAAGATGTACACAATAATCTTGTCATCTCAGTAAGTCATATGTATCGTTTTTTTTTAGCACTATATGTAATAATTTATATTTTGTGTACCTTAGCATATGTTTTATCACTGATATTTATAGCTCTTCTTTGTCGTATTTACTAATGACCCATGACTAAGGGTTCTTTCTGCAATGTAGACCCGAAACGCGTCAATGGCTTTACCATGTTTGTTCTTTGATTTTATTTTTTCTACTACGGGACAATAAAGTATATGTTTTTTACCTATGGAGTGCTGAACCACCTCTCTCACGCTGTTTCCTGTATTTAATAATGACAATGATTGGTGTTACCCATGTGAATCTGATTGGTGGCACACTAATTGTTGTGTGAATTTACTGTATATCTGAATGATTCTTATGCTTGACATAGACCTCGTTATGGAATGAAATGTTGCATTCTTTCAGATGAAGGAATAACGTTTCTTCACTTATTTCTTGTACCCCGATTAAGCTGCTTCTTTTTTAAATTTTCTGGATTTCATTTTGATCCTGTTGTTTTGAGGGTAAGAAGCTGTGCATATAAAAAAAAATATTTTGTGGATATTAATTTTTTTGGATTAGTGCTGCTGGTTATTCCTTGTTTTTTGAAGGATTACAGTGAAAGGTCTACCAATGTACAGATAACACAGGATCCACTATTATAGCTCATACTATCCCTCTCCATACGGAATTACTTCTTCCCAGGTTTTAGATCATGTCTAGAAAACTCTCTGGTAGAAGTTAATAAACTTATTCACATTATGGTCTCCTATGGTTCATGTGGCTGCTGTAAAGCATATATCTAATCGCTCAAGTTAAATGACTGCACTCATAATTATGTACCGAAAATAGAATACAGTCAGAAAATGAAATCTAATACGAACATGGATTAGGTTACGTCAAGTATATATACAGCTCATCTGTCATGATCATGCCCGACAGACCCCCAGCTTCGAGTTCTGGTCGCCGGCCACGGCCGTTGCGACGGAAACCGTGGTTTTTGACATAATGCTTTGTATTCTTGGTTACCAGTGTGAACTGAGTCTTTCCTTCCTGTGTGTTTATTGATTACTGGCCAACGCCCGTGGCCAGGAATCCTCCAGCACCCTTTTAGTTAATCTGTGTTCCTCTTTGATTGACAGCTTTGTTTCCCTATCCGGCTTTCTCTTCTCTCCACCTATCACCTCTGCTCTGTGTTCACCAGTTCCCTATTTAAGGATTCCCTTACCTGTCCCCTGTGCCTGTTATATTGGGTATTTCCTATACTTTCTGCTTGCCTGTCTATTGTTGGATTTTCTGGTTACCTGACTCTGCTTGGCTTCTGACTATTCTTCTCCTCCTGATTTTGTACTGCGCTGCCCGCTTGCTGCCAACCTTGCTTGCCTGACATTCCCTTATTGTGTTTTGTATTTGTTTGTCTGTGTCTTGTGTTCCACGTATTCAGTGTAGTCTTCAGTCTTCTGGTTGGGGCCGACCTTTTAAGGAGTCGGGTACCCCCAAAAGGCAGGGACAGGGGTTGGGACCAGCGTCAGGGCCTCACTCTGTCTGTGTCTTCTCGTGTGTCCCTGACTGGTCCCTTACATTATAACAGGCCCAGGGGACAGGTAAGGGAATCCTTAAATAGGGAACTGGTGAACACAGAGCACAGGTGATAGGTGGAAAGAAGAGAAAGCCGGATAGGGAAACAAAGCTGTCAATCAAAGAGGAACACAGATTAACTAAAAGGGTGCTGGAGGATTCCTGGCCACGGGCGTTGACCAGTAATCAATAAACACACAGGAAGGAAAGACTCAGTTCACACTGGTAACCAAGAATACAAAGCATTATGTCAAAAAACACGGCTTCCGTCGCAACGGCCGTGGCCGGCGACCAGAACTGGAAGCTGGGGGTCTGTCGGGCATGATCATGACAGTAATGTAAGGGACCAGTCAGGGACACACGAGAAGACACAGACAGAGTGAGGCCCTGACGCTGGTCCCAACCCCTGTCCCTGCCTTTTGGGGGTACCCGACTCCTTAAAAGGTCGGCCCCAACCAGAAGACTGAAGACTACACTGAATACGTGGAACACAAGACACAGACAAACAAATACAAAACACAATAAGGGAATGTCAGGCAAGCAAGGTTGGCAGCAAGCGGGCAGCGCAGTACAAAATCAGGAGGAGAAGAATAGTCAGAAGCCAAGCAGAGTCAGGTAACCAGAAAATCCAACAATAGACAGGCAAGCAGAAAGTATAGGAAAGACCCAATATAACAGGCACAGGGGACAGGTAAGGGAATCCTTAAATAGGGAATTGGTGAACACAGAGCAGAGGTGATAGGTGGAAAGAACAGAAAGCCGGATAGGGAAACAAAGCTGTCAATCAAAGAGGAACACAGATTAACTAAAAGGGTGCTGGAGGATTCCTGGCCACGGGCGTTGGCCAGTAATCAATAAACACACAGGAAGGAAAGACTCAGTTCACACTGGTAACCAAGAATACAAAGCATTATGTCAAAAACCACGGTTTCCGTCGCAACGGCCGTGGCCGGCGACCAGAACTCGAAGCTGGGGTTCTGTCGGGCATGATCATGACATCATCAGTCTCAGTGAGTATTGCTATGAGTAAGTATGCAGTTTTTCGTTCCGAAACGCAGTAGCCTGTTTTTTTCCCTAGTGTCTTTAGGCTGCTACTACTTGCCGCTGATTCTTTGTGTGCAATCACAATCTCTGTTTTTATGCATTGAAAGAAATACATTTTGGCATGTTTTTACGCTATTAATGTTGGGTCATGCTGGAATACCATCTTTGGTTAATTAGGTAAAATCTACATGAAAGTGATTTACTGTTGGATTTTTTGAAGCCAATTCAGTATTTAGAATCTGCTACAATCCGACTGTTAATCATCCCCATGAACGTCAATAGAAAATCCGAGCTGTAGTCTACACAGCTCAGATTTTCTGGGGTCAGATTTTAAATATGAAAACTGGGTCAAAAAACTTGAACATGTTCTATAATCTGCCATATTTCACTTATAAGTGGCGGATTATAGTACTGTTAATTGAATGGGACATCCGAAATCCAAAAACTGAGGCAAAAAAACAGGACAAAAACCAATGCAAAAAAGGAAAACCGAGTGTAAAATACTGGTCGGATTAGAATCCAGTGAGTATTTTGTCCTCTGTCATGTGGATGTAGGCTTAGTATCAGGTCCTAATTGGTAAAAAATGGTGATACAGTCCCTTTAAGTCCATAAAATCCTAATAAGTCATTATAGATTTTATCTATAGTACGTGGCACACATTTTGAGCTTACTATCACCAAGTTTTTAATTTATTTTTTCAATATTGTCTTTTACTTTACAATAGATGCTATATAGAGTTTTAAAAACCTACATTCATTTAGTATTAGAAGTTATGAATACAAATGGCATGAGCTGTAACTATATGTTATGAAGTAATATTAGGGAAAGCAACACATCAAACAAATTGAATGCTAAGGGAATTGCTCGCTTTTTGTACCAGTTTTCATGGCTGACCTGTGGTCAGAAGTAATGGTGTATCTGAGGAAAAGCTAGACTTACTACATATATCTATTCTGAAATATGGAAATTAGCTGCAGGAAAACAATTATAAATAACTCTATTATGTACTGCATTCTAATGCTAATTATTTTACTTGTTTTTATACATTTCTGATTTATTAGATCTAAAAAGATCATGAATATCGAGACTGAAAAAAATCTTCATCCTTTTCTGTATCTACAAATAAGTCAATTAATATGCAAATTAGTTATATAGCAAAACTCTCTGGCGTTTACTCAAGGTAAGATGTTTATTACAGATATTTTAGAAGATATATTTTCTGTTTATAACCTGAAATGACATTTTAAAGTTTGAACCATGTAATGAAGAAGTAAGATGCTTAGTGATTCGGAAATGATGCAATGAAGAACATTAAACTTAAAACACTGGGGCTCGAAGGCAAAAAAAAAGTTAACACTGTTTACCGGTTTATCACAATACAACCCTTTACCACCTGAGCTAGGAGGTATGGATGCTCATTGAATTAAAACTTCTATTTCATGATACTTGGGTTTATGGCCAATCTTTAAGAACCTAGAGAGAGGGAAACACTGTACAGGTTTTTACCATACATTGAAATAAGGGATTGGATCAACCTGGGCTGGATCCTTCCTTTTCTATAGCCCCACAGTAACCACAAGGCAATGGGTATGGTATCCTTATGGCTGTCACCTTTTCTAGTGAAAACACTCCAGGGAATTCCACACATATTATGCAATGGAGGGATTTTTTGGTGTCTCTATTTATGCCTAGTGCTGAGTTATTAATATAGATGTAACACTAACCTTACTGGTATTTACAGATATTTAAGAAGAGTATGTAAAAGATCTGTGGGTTGTACTATGCATGATCATAGACAATGAATCAGATAACTGCTTCGTATATTTGGCCTAATTTATTTATAAAGATAAATAACTACTGTGCAAACACTGAAATGGTATTAGGAAGCTTCCTTACTTCCCAATGGAACACTCCAGAAAAATGTGATACACTGTGGTATATCTAAGAACCTAAGTATGGTGCATTCCCAGTCCAGGACCTGAAGGGTTGCTGGATCTCTTGCCCAGGACCTGAAGGGTTGATGGATCTCTTGCCCAGGACCTGAAGGGTGGATGGATTTCTTATCCAAGACCTGAAGGGTTTGTGCATACCTAGTGCAGGGCTTTAAAGATGATGCATGCATAGTTCAGGGCCTAAAGGGATGGTGAATTTCTAGTCCAGTGTTTTAAGAGTGGTGTTTGCCGACCCCAGTGTTTGAAGAGTGGTGCATGCCTAGTTCAAGGCCTGAAGAGGTTTTGCATGCTTAATCTAGGAGCTGAAGTGGTGGTGTATGCCTAGTCTAGGGCCTGAAGGGGTGGTGCTTGCCTAGTCAAAGAACTGAAGGGGTTGTGCATGCCTAGTCTAGGGTCTGAAGGGGTTATGCATGCCTGGTCCAAGACCTGAAGGAGTTGTGCATGCTTTATCCAAGGCCTGGAGGGGTAGTGCATGTCTAGTCCAGGGTCTGAAGGGGTGGTGCTTGTCTATTCCAGGGCCTGAAGGTGTGGTTCAGGTGTAATCCAGGGCTTGAAGGGTTGGTGCATGTCTTGTCTATGGCCTGAAGGGGTGATGCATGCCTAGTCCAGGATCTGAAGGGACAGTGCACGCCTAGTTCAAGACCTGAAGGGGTTGTGCATGCTTAATTCAGAGCCTGAAGGGGTGGTCCATGCCTAGTCCATGACCTGAAGAGGTGGTGCATGCCTAGTTAAGGGCCAGAAAAAGTGGAAAATGCCTAGTCAGGACCTCAAGGGGTGCTGCAAGCCTAATCCAGGGCCTGAACAGATCTCTTTTGGACTAAGCAGTAAACAGTGTACTGTATCTAATTTTATTCCAAAATTTTCCTTTACTACATCAGTAAAATGAGGATATATTACTCCCCCTTTCATTTGCCATAACATACCATTTATTATTTTCACATATCCAATCAGATTAAATCAAGAAACTTCATAGTAACCCTTAGTAATCAAATGTACATTTGCTTACCAGAAAACCTCATGCACCTCACCTTATAACAGTACTGAAAAAAATGTACTATATAAGCTTATATTGTACCTCCTTATGCCTTTTAATTAATCTAATGTTGCCTGCACAATGCCTAAGGATGTGTTAGGATGTGATTCACATCACATATCAAGACAATGTGTGAAGCCACAAACAAAGCAGTGGTGCTTGAGATTTCACAAAATTGTATGGATACAGAAATGTTATATATTTATATTGTCCTTGAAAAAGAAGCTTGATTCAGGAAATTAAAAGATAAAAGGAAATTCTAATTTTGATTTCTTCAACATAAAACAAAACAGAAGCACCAGAACAGTCAGCGAATAATACTGTTTACACATTTCAAACACTCTCAGCATTTTCTGTTGAGTAACCTCATATTTTACCCAAGACTTGTTCTCTCGTTCCCCCCGAACATTAAATGAAAATCCACTTTAATAAATGTTAACGGTTTTCCCAAAAAATTGATAAAATAGAATTATTTGAACTTAGAAACTATCAGTAGGAATATTTGTTAATATAGATAATTGGTTGGATACTTTAATAACCCCACAGAGGCCTCAAGCACTAGGTACATTTTTGTTGGTATAGGCTAAAAAAATAACAAAGCTGTTTAAAAATTTAAATGAAAACAATTTTTTTTTGTCAGAATACGACTCCCTATCAAAGGTACAGTTGTTAAATGACAGAAAAAGTAAAAGGATCATAGAAATCTATGTAGATAACTGGAAGAGGGTAATTGAATCACCAATTTTGTTTTTTTCAAATTGACATTTTTAATAAAAGTGTTCCTTTGAAATTGAGAAAATTGGCTTTTGCTTAATGAGGCCTTGTGTTTTGATTTTCCTGGGTTTAGTAGGCCATATTCCTTAATTCTTGCCAATTTTACTGTAACACAGGTAAATAAGCATGTTATTTTGAAGAGGTAGGAGGATGTCTGGTGAGCCTAGCTCAGATACCTCTGGCAGCAAGCATCTCCCAGGATCATCCACAGACATAATAAGCTGATAAATAAAAAGCTTAACAACTTTACAGAAGAGAGTAATTCAGATTCCTATAATTATGGTAACACTTTTTGATTTTAATATTTTCATGGTTAACATACAGCCAAATATTTGCACATTCCACATTTCAACTGTATTTGTAGAATTCATTTCTACTACAAGGTCTTTTATATTATCTTGCCCATCTTTATACCGACCGGTTGTTTTTGTAACAGATCTGCCATTCTACCTGATACGTCAAAACAGACTGACAGGGTTATCTCACACCAAGGCTTATTGCAATTTGTGGATGACATGCAGGTACACATCCCCTCCAGAAAGACACATCTGTGATGTCTAAAAGAATTACAAGGAAGCTTGCTGCATGCAATCACAAAATGGAAGAACCTTATACAGAGCGGGCAGAATAACAAGAGATATTTTTAGCGGTAGGAAGGAGGACAGCAAATGAAGGACTCTTTGAGCCTGGTAAAAGAAAGGACCACAATCTGATCAAATAGGCTCAATCCAGCGTCACTCATTTTTGTTTCCGACAGACCATCAAATCTATTTTAAGAAGTAAAATGTTCCTTTTATTTATTCTCTAATGTTGTTTCCTTCCATTGTGGAAAAGTGCAAGCATATGCAAATAAGACAGGAAACACCAAGACATTTGCATTTAAATATCTAGAAACTTACAGGAACTGAAAAGGTAATTGCAGGCATTGTATCACAAAAAGAAATTGCTCCACTATTTTTATTACACAAGCTGCCTTATCATAAAAATAGCTAAATATTTTAGGAATGGTCTCCTTTTAACAGGACCAGATAGGAGTAGTGGAGTGAGCCCTATGGAAAGTTGAAGGTCTAGTAGTGACTTTCCTGCAGAGGAATGCCAGTCCAAACACAAGCACTTTGACTAAACTTGTCTCACAGTTTACTCCCCTGGCTTGGTGGATACAATATGCACAGTTCACAGGCACAGCAGATCTCAGATATGAGGTACAGTTATTAATTCAGTCAACAGTATATTCAAGAATTCTGGTTGTTTGATTGTTGTGGAACTCTGCGGGTTAATCATGCCTCTTTCGCCTCGCAACTGATTGATACCATACTCCACATTTTTAGATCGAATAGTAGCTGCAGCTGTGGTGTACAACACTAAGTCCTACTGATAGCTTGTAAGACAGTTCCTACATAAATAGTCATATAAGAAGGCCCTCCTGCTGTAATTACGGCTTCTCTCTTTAAAGCTTCTCTCTGTCTTTGGCTGCAGCCCTAATGGTGAGACATGTCCGAAACGCGTCTGCCTAAAGCTGCACTCTTTTTATGAGAACCATATTTTAACAATGTGAAATAAAGGAATGAAATTAACTTTTATTATCTCTATTTGGTGCTGGATCCACTTTTCTTTTGGATACTATGAAATGACCCCGTGAGTCCTGTTACTGTCCGTGCACTGAAGGAGACATACACTGACATACAACATACCAGGTGAACTTTCCATTATTTAAAGATTTTACTGGTTTGGCATAAATACCCTGTATATGCACATTACATAAGATAAAAAGTTCATGCTTAGGCCATCAGTCTGCCCCATCTCTGGTCCTGCATAACAAACCTAGTTAAAGGGTTTTATTCCACCTCTGCATTTTACTTATCCTCCTCCCCCATCAATGCTCAGTCCGTTGCTTTCTGCTTGGCCTCCTATCTCCTGTAGGCAGTACTGCTGTGATGACTGAATGTTCAGGTTGGGGGTGGTGTTCTGATGTCATTATGCCACCCCCTGAATGTGCTCGCTCATGATGCGCTATATCAACTGCTCATAAAAGTGTTGGGACAGTGTAAAGCTCTGCCAACTACTGCAGCTACAAGCTCTGCATGCATGACAGGACATCACAGGACTAATGAACTATAGCCGTTAGTGACAAAGATAAAAGCAGAGATTGAAAGGTGTACTCCTGTGTGACTAATGCCCTCCTGCTCGTAACACACATAACTAGCAGGCCAAAGCTTCTAGAGCACAGGTAACTTAAAAAGCCATCTGTAACCAAGTGAGAATACCCCTTTTAAATTCCAGAAATATACATATTATTTTTAAAGCCTCAAAAAAACTCTCATTATCCTATTAACTTAAATCGAACCACAACATTGCACCCATGTAAATTCTTTGCACACTCTCCCAAACCACTCTTGAAAGACTTCATAATCTGTTGATGTCATTAAAACCTAAGGTCTTCATGTATGAAAACTGTCTAGGTGTAAGACTTTGTCACCCATAGCAACCAATCAGAGCGTCACTTTCATTTCATATAATGCTCTGAAAAAAATGAAAGAGGAGCTCTGATTGGTTGCTATGGGCAACAAAGAAAGTCTTAGATCTAGACAGTTTTCAAACATGTCCCCCTAAATTCTTAAAACTATGACTTTCACCTATAAGGAATCTATGTCTATCAGTCCTACTATACATGATACATAATAGCACCAACCTCCCCATTTATCCAACTTAATGACCATTTACATGTGATGTTTATAAACTTTTGAGTTGTATAAGCTGCACACATCAGTGTCAGATCACACCATCCATTGCTGTCTTTGCCAAGTAGACAAAGAGGAAGAAACCACTGTTGAAAGCAAATCATAAAAAAGCGATACTAGTATTTGCAAAAATGCATATTGACAGGCAACAAAGCTTCTGCGAGAATGACCTTTTGACACATGAGACAAATATTGGAGCTTTTTGGGAAGTCACATCAGCTCTGTTTACAGACACAAAAATTAAGCATACAATGAAATTAACCTTGTACCTACTGTGAAACATGGAGGAGGCTCAGTTATGTTTCGGGGCTGCTTTGCTGCATCGGGCACAGAGTGCCCTGGATTTGTGTAGGGTACAATGAAATCTCTAGACTATCATAGCATTCGGGAGCTAAATATGCTACCCAGTGTTAAAATGCTTGGCCACAGTTCATGGGTCCTCCAACATGATAAGGACCCAAAACACACAACTAAAAACATCCAAGAATGGTTAAGAGCAGAGCATTGGACTATTCTGAAGTGGTTTCTAGGAAGCAGGATTTGAATCCTATTAAACATCTGGAGTTGAAACATGCAATTTGGAGAAGACACCTTCACAGCTGAGGCAGCTGGAGAAGTTTGCTCATGAAGAGTGGGTCACATACATGTGCACCTGTGCAGAAGTGTCATTGAGAGTTACAGAAATCATTTGTTTGCAGTGGTTTCCTCAAAAAGTTGTGCATCCAAAATATTAAGTTAAAGATAATCATTATTTTTGTCCAGGCCAGTTTCATTAGTTTGTTTTTTCAAAAATGTTTCAGTTGAACTACAGTTAAAACACAATGTCTGATTTGATTAGTTGATTTCCTGAAAATTTAAATGTATTATTACTTCTGTCAGTTTGAATTATTTTACCAATGTGTGTTTTTCTTTCTTTAATAAAAGGCTACCAACAGTTTTGTCCACGTGTGTAATTTCATTTTTCTGTTCAAACATAATAGCAAAAAAATTAAACTAAGGATGTTGCTGGATCCCTTAAATGATGAATATCAGGGGCAACACGCATGTATTTTGGCACCCAGATGACATTTTTTGCGCACATTATTAGTGTACAATGCACCTGAATATATTAAACTATTCTACTGTGGGTAATAGATTTAGTGCTTTCTAGCTACAAAGCGACACTTCTGGCTCAGGTAAACCACTTTTAAAGTGCTCTACTTGTTCCAGCTGTAGTGCGCCTGGATATGATGTACTAAAGCTATAAAATGTGTAGCTTCGTACGGTTGTAGTGCGACACGCCTCCAGCACGCCCCCTGATCTCAGGCACATTACAAAGTGCCACGGCCGCTTTGTAATGCGCCTAATAGTGGAGTGTACCTGTTTAAAAATCAAGCGAACAGGGCTGTGCCAGTTTTTGGGCTGAAAAGATGCCAGACTTCTGGCGCAATTCCGTACAAACATGTCGCCCTAGTGTTCTGTCATGGTGTAATTCCTTTTAACAGAAAAAAAATACATCGTGTTGCACTATTCTTTCCATAATTTTTGACAGAATTTGCAATGTAGGTTCTTAATGGAACCTTTGTCAGAACCTCTGACACAAGTCAGCCTAACCCATTGGAAAGTATTCAGACTAGGTGTGCAGTACAGCAGCAGCTGTAAATGCAATGATATCATACATTTATAGCATATATTACTGCTTTATGGTAGAGATTTCCAATCTAACGCTGTTAGGATTATACTATAAATAGTAGATTTATTAATGTTGAAAGAAGCTTTTTATTAAAGGCATGCTTTAATCACTAAGGTCTTTGTTAAAGTAGTTAATGAGAAATGAGGTAAGATATCATCTGGATTGATGACATGAGCAAATTTTCTTATGTTTTAGATATGTTTCTCCAATAATAACTTTACAAAGTGTCTGTACAACAAGCATTAATTATTATCTGCAGCTTTGCCCCCAGCTACTTTCTATGTGAAGCTAGGGTAGCTGTTCATTATATAAGCCGCACATCCACTGGCACAATCAATAGAATAGGCAAAGACAGGAAATCACTTCATTGTGATGCAGATCATGTGCAGAAAGATTTTGGAACTATTTTGCATGGCTTTTTATACCAGAATGAATAGTAGAAATACAGATTTTGTAAGGGTGGAAAATGTGTATTAATGAGAACATCTCATAATTAAGGGACTGGTAAATCGAAATACAAAATGAAGAAGCAGTATATTAACATATAATAAAAAGGTAAGACACTAAAAAAAAAGATGCTCATAATCCCAAATGATTACAATTCAGTTATTGAATCCCTGCAAATGTAAATGTTACCTGTATCTGCACCTGGTGCATTTTAACATTTTGTTTATGTTCACCAGGGGAATCTAAATTTGTTTAGTTTTTATGAAATTGAACGAGTGGTCAAACCATGCAGAGAGGGAGAACGGAGAAGCAAAGGGCCACTGGTCCTTAGTCACAGTGTGGATATAAAGCTTTATCCATCAAGTTATAAGAGCAAGTGGAACCAATCAGAAAACTGAATGAATGTACAAATGGAATGACTGACATAATTTTGCTTTTTGTTTAGCAAGCTACTTAATGTATGTTAATTAAATTGGCAAGCTAATGTATGCATGCAGAACAACAAAAGATTTAAAGAGGACATTAAAAGGAATACCAAGGAATATTAATAAATGTATAGCAAATCAGTTCTGTGGTTCAAACCACTAGAGGTACGTGATCCCAGCCTCAAAATCCAGAAAGCCTCATGGTTCAAGACTTTGGCCACATGTATGAAAACTGTCTAGGTCTATAACTCACTTTGTTGCCCATAGCAAGCAATCAGAGCATCCCTCTCATTTCATATAGTGCTCTGAAAAAAATGAAAGGGGTGCTCTGATTGGTTGTGATGGGCAACAAAGTGAATTTTAGACCTAGACAGTTTTCATACATGTGGCCAAAGTCTTGAACCATGAGGCTTCCTGGATTTTGAGGCTGGGATCACGTACCTCTAGTGGTTTGAACCACAGAACTGATTTGCTATACATTTATTAATATTCCTTGGTATTCCTTTTAATGTCCTCTTTAAATCTTTTGTTGTTCTGCATGCATACATTAGCTTACCAATTTAATTAACATACATTAAGTAGCTTGCTAAACAAAAAGCAAAATTATGTCAGTCATTCCATTTGTACATTCATTCAGTTTTCTGATTGGTTCCACTTGCTCTTATAACTTGATGGATAAAGCTTTATTTCCACGCTGTGACTAAGGACCAATGAAGGTGTGAAACGAGCAAGAGATTTTTTGTGATCATGGATTTTTAATAGTTATAATAAATTATGGATGTTTTATTTTGCTGTACATTGGATCATTAGAAGTATTCAAGTAGGTGATAATTGTCTGATCTTCGGGGGTCCTATTCCTGGGATACCTGCCAGTGACTAAAGTTGGAGCCTGGAGATTCCTGATCTTCTTCACTGTGATAGCACATTGAGAAGGTGTTTCATTGATGTAGCAGTCAAATGCTGTAAGTGTAATGCTTCTTTACTGAAAGTATAGTGTCTCATAAAAGTGTGTACGCTTCTCACATTTTTGTAAATACTGTATTATATTTTTTCATGGAACAACACTGAAGATATATATAACACTTTGATGCAATGTAAAGTAGTCAGTGTACAGCTTGTATAACAGTTTACAAAATATGCACACTTTGGGCACGAGTGTATTCACTTTTGCTGCATATGGTTTAGCCATTGATGACTGTGTGTTGAGTTATTTTGAGAGCACAACAAACTTACACTGTTATACAAGCTGTACACAGACTACTTTACATTGTTTTAAAGTTTCATATCTTTAGTGTTGTCCAATGAAAAAAATATAATACTATATTTACAAAAATTTGAGGGGTGTTCTCACTTCTGCGAGATATTGTATATGGAACGAATGAAAACACCTGAACACACAGTAAGAAAGAACAGGTGACTTGGGGATCAGGGGATCAGACATTTCTCTTCTACCCTGTAGATTGGTGATAAATGTCTATTGTAGGATGACCCTTTAAGTGAGCACGACCTGTGGCCTTGTAACGATAATGATCTTATAGACTTACATGATAATCAGGTTATGTGACCTTTTACTGTTGAAAGTGGGGGTCCTTTTGTTTGAACCTATGCTAAGTTGTAATTTTGAGACTAAAGAGTGCTGGTAGGTGTTATGTCTGTATTAAGGGTGTGCAACCTATGAAACTGCAAAGTTTATTAGATGCTTCTGTCAAAGAAAACACAGTCTGATGCTTGCAACCAAAATGAGTCTTAAAGGGATTGTCCAGCTTCAAAAACCTGCTCCTTGTCAGCGAATTTTGAGTTGTGTGTTCAGGATCTTCAATATTTTAGCAAGAGTTAAGAGTGGGTACAAAGGTTCTCTCACTCTTGATGACCTGTCCTGTCCTGCATTGCATAGACAGAACATTGATATGAATGGGAACAGTAATGCTAAATTTCCCCTGTGGTTGTACTATAGAAAAACTGAACACTACTAGAGCTCCCCACAAAATACAGTTGATCACTGAAAGTCACATCAGTGGGCTAATTTTGTTTGCTTTGTTGTCTAGAGTCAATTTTAACAAATTGGGAGTATCCAAAATGAAAACCCCTTTATTATAAACTTACACAGATATACCTGTATTCTCCTCTTATGCTTATTACTCTCTGACTACCATTGACAGCAGCTCATCGAATGATGAACATCATTCCCTGTGGCTTATATTAGATTCTACAAATGAAATATCTGCCCATATAACAATGCTATGTCAATAAAAACTAACATGAAAAAACAGTTGACGTTCACTTTAAGAGGTATAACAATTAGAATTAGATACCAGCCGACCTGATTGCACATTGCGTAGCACGGCTTCATTTTCCCACTGTTTCTGTTATATTTTGCTTAGTAATATACACTGTCAGGAATAATTATGGCATGTAGATATGTAACACATTACTTATTCTATATAAGTCTGATCTATTATTTGCTTCAGTAGTCTCATAAACTTCATAGGACTTCAGAGAAAATTATCTCACAGGCTCCAATAAAACATATTTGATTCAGGGAAATAAGCTGCTAATGTTGAGTTGCTCTCTCGGAGATCTACCAGGAAGAATTGCTCAACTAAATAAAATCATTTCCAACCCTAAATATTTTAGCCTTGTACACAACTAGTGATCCAGGGCTTGCATTTCTGGTTACATGCCTTGTAATGAGATCCTAAGGGATAAAGGCAGTGGTGCGTCTATAATACCCTATGCACATTGTATAGCAAGAGCAGCATTCTTGTCCCGGACTGACAATATCCAGGGGTTTGCTACAAATGACTCTGATACAATAGAATATAGATACAATTTCACTGCTTAGGCAATCTTGAATCAGATGATATATTTTAAGCGTTTTCCATCTGTCTCATACAAAGACAAGGTTACTGTAGTGCTTAATGTAATAAGTTTTATTAGAGCGTCAATCTAGTTTCCCCAGGCAGTGACAGGATGCATGAAGCCCTATGTTCCTCTCCTGATGAACAGCAGAATACATTCTGTCTGATACAATCTACTTGTCTTCCACATATACAATGGAAGCTGTTATATTGTTGTTTTCTGCCTAACTTTAGGACTACCAGGAGAAATTCACTGGTACTTCGTGAATTAATGATTCATTCACAAGCTCAGAAGGACAATACATTCTTTTATCTGAAGGTCAAAGTGTTCACTTTATATCAGTGTACTATTTTCAAGCTATTCATCCTACTTATTTACATGTTTCATTGTCTTTCACTGTTCCAGGATATCTGTATATGTTGATCTAATTTTTCATGTTGTAGGCAAGTACTAAGAACCTGGAGCAGATGTTGAACTGTTGTACCTAACGTGAGATACAATTTTAATGTAGTAATGTACTCTTGTAGGGCTTCACTACTAATTGATGTATTTATATGTAATTTTGTATATCTATATGTATGATTTTTTTAATGTGTTTTACACAGTATTTATGGAATTGTGTAATTCATACTATAGCACAATTACTATGCTTGGAACGTGGGAGGAACTAGTAGCATAAATAGTTCTAACCCTAGTGCAAAGGGATTAGTTCTAGAGAAATCTTAGTTCAGATCAGTTCTAGTTAAGAGTATCTGGGGAGGGACCTGAGCATAGACCATTGGTGGTCTAGAGACAGGCTTTTCGAAGGGGGTGGAACAATGTAGGAGCTCACAGACTATTCAGACTGAGGAAAGGAGTCCCCTGTACTCCTATCAGCAGCTGCAGCCAATATTATTATTGAGTGAAACTCAAATCGGAGACACAGATGCCAGAGAAAGAGGCTCATGGCATCATACTATGAGAATACCCCGCACATAGCTGGGTAGGTGGGTAAGCTCACATTAGAACCTAAGCCTTCTGAAGTTGGTACTAAAAATTATTGTGCCTCCATATTTGGAAAAACTGCAAGTAAAAGCCTGTTCCATCTTGTCTGTCAAAGTTTTCTTCTGTGTCTCGAACTATGTTACTGTAACATTTTAAATGGTTTGTCCAGTGGAAAAAATGTTTTTTAGCAATATCTTTCCCAAATTTCCGCTCATTTGTAATGCATGTTCATCAAATTTTCTGTGGGCTTCCTGCAGTTCTACATCAGATTTTTGACGACAGAAAGCTCATTAATTGTATCTTAACATTCTGTCAACCTTGTGTCAAATCCAGGAGATACAGTAACCAAAGGAGCTTATCTTTTTTAAGAGCAATCTTTAAAGCCATACCCTTTAGATCCTACCTCCCAAAGCTTTCATTGTAAGGGAGGAAATGAGTGGTGTGCACTAAAGCTAATATTGGGAGAGAGCAAGAAGAGCGGTCACAGCAAAGGAAAAGGGTTTGTAGCTTTACCGGGCATAGGAAATGATTGAAGACTGATGCAAGTCACTTGAGAATATTTTGTTTTGGACTTACTGGACAACCTCATTAATATAATATAATTAATATAATATTGTATATTGTAATAAACTAGGTAAGTACAAGTGTATACATATACAGCACTAAAAATATGTATATCAGTAATGAGTGCTAGCAGATCAGTCCTGACCCATAATACTCAGCAATAAATTTAGGAAACTCCACAGCACTCCATCAATACATGTGAAAAGAATACTCTGTGCTTTTTATACCCCGGAAGACTTGAAAAAGGCTCTATTGTAGAGCTAAAACACTGCAAGACCTATGGGTTAATAAAGCACAGAGTAATAGAGTATTTTATTCATGTTTATTGATGGAGTGCTGTGGAGTCTTCTTTCTATCTATCTATCTATCTATCTATCTATCTATCTATCTATCTATCTATCTATCCACACACAGTGGGTTGAGAAAGTATTCATATCCCTTGAACTGTTCCTCATTTTTAAATGTTACAGCCACAAACCTAAATGTATTTTTATTAATATTTTATGTAACAGAGCAACCTCAAAACAAGTATTTGTGATTTGTATTGAAATGGATACATGCTTTTCCAAATTTTTCAAATTAAAAAAACTGAAAGGTGTGGTGTGTAAATGCATTCAGTTCTCTGTAGTCTAACATCCCTCAATAAAATCTGATGTGACCAATTACCTTTTGAAGTCACATAATAAGTTAGAGTACATCATGAAAACAAAGCATAACACCAAATAGTTCAGGGATAAAGTTGTGGCAAAGTGTATTAGAGAGTTAAAGTTTTAAAAAATAGGCCATACTCTGAACATCTTCCGGAGCACTGTTCAATCCACCATTCATAAATGGAAAGAGTATGATACAACTGCTAACCTTTTAGGATATGGCCATTGTCATGGTCAACGCAAAAGTTCCTGGTTCAGATTGTGGATATGTCCATGTCCCTGTTGTGGCCCTCGTCCCCTCTGCCTGTGTGTGCTCACCTGTCCACAATCCTGCTCTGGTCCTCGCTGCTGTCGGCATCCCGCATGCATCCTCCCAAAGGGTGTGTGTCGGCTTGACGAGATTTAAAAGAACAGTGCACTAATTATCTGTCCAAAGACCTTTCACCATTTGGGAACTAACAAACTTCATGACTGTTCTCTGGTTCAGTTTGATGATATTCCCACACTGATTTTAACCTCTGTTTGCTGTCTGTTATCTGTACCTGTTTTTACTGACATCCTGGTTCCATTGTTCCTGTACTGCTGTTACATGATGTTATTCCAGAGTCAAAACTGTAATACTGATACCTGACACTAAAACAGACTGCTCCCTGCCTGGGACTCTGCCACTACCTACAGTTGCACCTGTCACCTCTGTCTGTTCCAGCTGTCCTCCATCCAGCACTTTGGCTTTCACCGCAAGTAGCCACGCCAAGGGTAGGGACCTGGGGGTTCCTCATAACTAAGTCCGTTTGGCCTTGTGGTGAGCTCTGGTGAAGACTGTGGGCCCAGTTGTGGTCTTCCTTTACACCTTTTCTCGTAGTGACCCAGAGGATGCACATATACCTGGCTTTCACCGTTACAGCCATACATCTAAACTAACAGCCCACACAAGGAGAGTACTAATTAGAGAAGCAGGGAAGAGGCATAGGGTCACTGGAGATGCTGAAGAAATCCACAGCTCAGATGGGTGACTCTGTCCACAGGAAAACTATGAGTCATGTACTCCACAAATCTGGCCTTTATGGAAGAGTGGCAAGAATAAAGTCCTTTCTGAAAACAAGCCAGTTCAGCATTCAGTTTGCAAAAAAGCTATCTAGGAGACACAGAATGCATGTCGAAGAAGGTGCTCTGGTCAGATGAGACCTATATTGGACTTTTCAAAAACAAAATATGGTCAGCACATCCATTTTGAAAAATAAATGTATAGGTGCACAGTGGTGTGGCAGCCAAAAGCAACATCAGCAGCACTCTATAAACACTAAAAACAGTCAAAGGAAACAGACGTTTTTTTTGAAAAAAATGTTGGTGTTCTTAGTGTACATTTTTATCAAAACAGTAAGTTCCCACCTACCATTGCAAGATGACCTCAATTCAGGTATATATAGTGAATTTGTTATACATGGTATAATTCTCCCTCTCTTTTAAGTGATAGTATTGACAGTCAAGTGTGTAGCACTCATCTCTGTATAATCGTCAGGTTGTAACATTAAATTGTGAAGTATACATAAATGTTATTTGCAAATATGTCAATTGAAGCATTTTGTTGCAGTCTAGCTGCATACTTGAATTTTATACATGGACAATTGAAAACTCAGATTTCTAAGAATAATTATTTTACAGACATCTATTTGTATGAAAATTGGTTATGAGGACACATATTGACAACCTAATAAAGAAAACATTGGCCTTCAAATGTCAGAAAGAAAAACACAGGGAGAGAAATAACCTTGTTCACCTCAGAAATTAGAGTTCAGTACTTTATTTTATGTTAGAAGCGCTGAAAATTACTTCATCAGCTATTAACAAACTACTTGGACTTGGTATGAAAATGATCCATGGGATAAATATTTAACTTAATAGTGTGCAAAGTATTATGTTGTCCTATTTATTTGTTTTAGATTTGTTTATTGTACATTCATTCCCTTATATATTTTTTCTCAGTACAAAGATCATATCTGGGATGAGGGGGACAGTAAAAATAAGCCCTTTTACAACTGGTTTGTATTACGTAAATCATTTAGTATAGCAGATATTAGCTAATCTGTGAGTGTCTAGAGCTAAACCAGCAGCCTTAGGTTGGGCCATGCCCCCATTGCTGTAAATGGTTGACTGATATTTAATTCACCCCTGGTAGGGGCACGCCACCTGTGCAGGACATGCCCCCTGTGCTGTTACTGGCTGCCTGCACTCTGTGCTTGCTGAGCTGTGTGAAAGTGAAACTAAAGGCTGCTCTGCTCAGGGACAGCTCTGATCTGAAGCACCTGGGCAATGTTAGATTCACCCCCATTCCCCCTCAACCATATAACACACATATAATACATTCTGATCACACCACCAATATAACACACAAATAATACTTTCTGCTCCTCCCACCAATTTTACACACAAAAAATAAAATCTGCTCCCCTCCTCCACCCATATAACACACATATAATACACTCTGCTCCCCTCCTCCACCCATATAACACTCATATACTACACTCTGCTCCTCTCTCCCATATAACACATATTTAATACACTCTGCTCCCCCCACCCATATAACACACATATAATACACTCTGCTCCCCCACCCATATAACACACATATAATACACTCTGTTCCTCTCTCCCATATAACACACATATAATACACTCTGCTCTCCCCACCCATATAACACACATATAATACACTCTGCTCCTCCCACCCATATAACACACATATAATACACTCTGCTCCCCCCACCCATATAACACACATATAATACACTTTGCTCCCCTCCCCCAGATAACACACATATAATACACTCTGCTCCCCCCACCCATATAACACACATATAATACACTCTGCTCCTCCCACCCATATAACACACATATAATACACTCTGCTCCTCCCACTTATATAACACACTTGTAATACACTCTGCTCCCCCACCCATATAACACACATAAAAAACACTCTGCTCACCGCCCCCCAATAATACACTCTGCTCTCCCCACCCATATAGCACACATAGAATACACTCTGCTCCTCCCACTTATATAACACACTTGTAATACACTCTGCTCCTCCACCAATATAACTCACTTATAATACACTCTGCTAGACACAATGACAAGATTTCATTATCTGTAACATTAGGGGGCTGTATGTATTAGGGCTTGTCCCCACAGCATGGGTTTTCATCTGGATTTACAGACGTTATCCGGTTTTGTAAGCCGTCTGTAAACCGCAGAGAAAACCAGTCCCCCTGCGTGCCAGAAACAGAGAAAATACTGGGCGGGATTTTCTGACCGGTATTTGCTCTGTGTCGTGTAAACAGCCCCTAACTGTTTAAAGCACTGCAGCTGTTCTGGTTACAAGGAGCCTGGGAGGGAGGTGACAGCTCTCCAGGCATGAGAACTGACCACTGCAGGAGGTCTGTAGAGCTGTGATATCCTCTCTCTCCCACTGCTCACACAGAATGATGATGACTAAGGACAGGGAGGGGGTGTGATGATGTCACGCGTGTCCTGGGAGGAGAGACACTAGTACTGGGAGGAGAGACCTGCCCTTGTATTTGAAGCTGTAAGACAGAGAGAAAGCAGAAGATGCCTGCGAAAGCCTGTACTGAGACAACTGCTTTTAGAACCAAGTAAAATTTTGTTTGCATTAAAAGGACTGTGACCTTTTTTTTTGTCAAGATATGAGGGATTGCTTTTTTGAGATAAGTTTTATTTTTTAATGGCACCATTTGGAGTACATGTAACTTGATTGTCTTTTATTAAATCTTTCAGAGAGCACTGAAAAACAACCCCAATAACTCTGCCACTGTTTTTAAATTAACAATTTTGTGGGGATAGGAATAAAAACTGCCTAGGTCTAAGACTTTCTTTATTGTCTATAACAACCAATCAGAGCTTCCCTTTCATTTTTTCAGAGCACTATATAAAATGATAGGGTTGCTCTGATTGGTTGCTATGAGCAACAAAAAAGTCTTAGACCCAGACAGTTTTCATACATGTGGCCCTTTGTGTGTACGATATATTACAAGCCCTATATTTATGTTTCTGTTGACAGACATAGATAAGAGCTTGTTTTCTGCAGGATGAACTTAGATTTTTTTGTTAAAATTTTATGGTACATAAAACTTTTTATTAATTTCTATTATATTTTCAAACTTAAATTTAGAATTTTTATTATTTATTTTTCTTCAGCACATGAAATAAATAATGTGATAATTTTATAGTTTGGGTCATTACGGTTGCAGCGATACCAATTATGTACAATTATTTTTCTATAGATAGTGATTTTGTTGAAGGGAAATGGTAATATAATTTTTTTATTTATGTCTTTCTTAAATTATTTTCATTATTATTTTTAGTCCCACTATGGGACTTAAACATGTAATCATTTGATAGCTCAAATGATATAACAAATTACCTACGTATAGCACAATATTATGCCTCAGTGTTAACTGCCAGGAATCCCACTGGACCCTACCTCTAGCATGGTCTAAAAAGCATACACAGAAATCAGACCTGGGGGCTTCCATTAGATTCCCCGCTACCATGTAAATCCATGGGAACACATGGAAGGGGATTCCAATGGGTTTGAAAGAGGAAATCCTTCCTTCTAAAACCATTTATATGCCATGGTCAAAAGGTTAAACAGCTTTGAAATTAGGTTTCTCCAATCACAGCCTTTAGAGCAGGGTCCTGGCTTGGGGACTTTTTTTAGGGAAAGGTGTCCAGGTGATTTCAAAGGGTGAGCTGTTGAGTGATAGCATAGGGACAGTTACATAGTACAGTTAAAACAAGACAAATGTCAATCAAGTACAGGCAAGGGTGGGTAAAGATGTTTATAAAAGGAGGGGTAAAGAGAATTTTTACGTTTTTTTTTTACCATTGATGCAGACTTTGGAACTCATAAGACATGAACCAATCTGTCCTAAAATAATATTTTATTCCTGATCCCAAACTTGCCATCAGACTGGATCTAGACATTTTATATGGCTGCATAAGTATTAATATTATTTAGTAGTAGTTATCTAAGCCTTTCTGGAAGCCCTCCCCTGTTTCTGTTGTGACCAGCTCCTGGGGCAGCTATTCCACGGATTCACCGTTCTCATGATAAAGAAGGCTTTTGTCCTCTGGATATTGAATCTTTTTTTTTTATATATAAACAAAGTCCAGAGTCCAACAGCATATTGTAAATGAGGCCAAACCAATATTTTCTGTATAGGTAATATTACTTCTCTGTCCCACAAGTCCATGCCTCTTTTAAGGCCGAGTTCACGCGGCTTATTCATGGCGTAATTGCGGGACGGATTCTGCCCGCAATTACGGCGTGTGCTCGGAAGCGGGGGCAGGTTGGGGTCTCTCAAGACCTGGTGGGTCAAAAGCAAATTGAGCATTTGTTACATCCAACAGAGGGCGCTTGGGCTTCTCAGCTCCTTTCCCATAATGCCTTGTGATGAACAGACTTGTCAGAATAAAGTGCTGGTCTTTCACAGGACAAGCAGAGGAGCTGGAGGCTGCTAAAGCACTGATGGACTGGAGATATGACGTGGGCCTGTGTAAAGGTGTACAATGGGCTCACTGAGCTGTAAGGAGCAAGTCTCCAAGTGATAATTGGTTCAGCTGATTTGCCTTGCAAAGCAGACAGTGAGGTAGTAAATTGGCCATTGATATTTTGGGTTAGGAAGTTAGCTTACTGTACAGTGTTATGCAATTAAGACTGAGTGTATCATGATTCTTTGGCAGTGTTAGCTCCCTGGAGACTGCTTTGAACCGTGGTAGAGAAATAAACTTAGAATATGGAACTTGTAAAATATGAGCCCTGGAGTGGTTTAGCTGGGAGATGCTGTAGTTAGGTCCTGTTTGAAACTGATGGAGAATCCTGGTGGAGCAATAGACAGCTGTATCAGGATTTGTTCGCCCGGCAGGCCTATAAAGTGGCATAGTTGAAACCATCGTGACATCAGTGGGCTGGGCCCAAAGGGTGGTGAGAGTGGTACAGAAGCAGGATTAAAAGAACAAGTCTACCCTCCTGAATATGCTGAGAGCTGAACTTGTGACAGGCCACAGTATTGAGATAAGTCCATTAAATGGTATCTTTTTTTTTTTCAACAAATTATATAACACATGAATAAGCATATAAAAATTCTCAATAGGATACAGTGCAAGATAAATTTCGCAACATATATTAACTATGTCTATTAGATACGTATTACTTAATGCTCCATAATATATCATCAAAATAAAATAAGTTTATTGAAATAGTTAAATCAACAAAAAGGTAAATAAAAAAGAAAGAAACAAGGAAAAAAACACAATTAAAAGAACATTAAAACATGTAAGCTGAACTCTTTCTCCATATCTCATCCATCACTGAATACACAATTAGAGCTTTAGTAAATAAAAGATCAATTAGGATAAGGTAAAATAATATAAGACAAAGGAGAAGGTCCTTGCAGTGTAGACATAGCACTACACTCAGTATCCTACAGTCCACCCTTTGAAAGTGGTCTTCCAAAGCATATCACTTTGTGTGTTGGAATATTTTCATCAGATCAATTATTTCCTGTTGTGAAATATGAGTCAGAATAAAATTTTGTAAAGAAACCTTCTGTTTATTTGTTTTTTATGTTTTCTGCCTCCATCTGATTAATCATGATGTAGAATTTAATTTGATCCGTGAGTGCCGAGATTGGGGGCGAAGGTGGAGATAGCCAATGTTTGAGAATAAGTCTCTTAGCTACCAGTAAAGCTACCATGGGGTAATAGGATTATTTCTGTTCTTTTTCCCAGGTGATGTTTTAGTAAAAGAAATGCTATGGAAAATCATAGTTTGGTATGAATTCAGGAGTTTAAAACCCCAAGTAGACTTGGAAAATTAGCTTTTCCATCCCATAAACTTCAGATAGCTGCACAGTCCCAAATACCATGCCAGAAACCCGACATGTTTCTGACATCTCGGGCAGGCGGTGACTCTGGAAGACCTAGTAGGAGATGATGGCAGATTGAAGCCATAGTAAGCATGATGCATAATCTTAAAATAGGATTCTCTCTAACTCTCTACAACAATATTCTTCTTAACCAATGACCAAACCTTCAGAATCAACCACCCAATATCAGTATTTCCTGTGATTTTTGCCATTTAGAGAATGCTGAAGCCACATGTTTACTTATCACCAAGGATATTATACAGGCCAGATATTGTATAGGTTGGTGGTTGAAGCTTAAAGAGGACCTATCACCTTCAGAGAAACCTCATGAAATAACAAAAAGTGCTGGCCCTTTAAGACAGCTCTGAAGTTGGACCAAGTAGGCACCTGAGTGCAAGGGGAAGCCTGTAAGTCTACACCATGTGCACACCAGCAGCAGTGTAATATAGATGCCTGTGTGCTATGGAGGAGGAGGCTGAAGCAACAGGTAAACTCTGTCACACTATCTCTTCAGTGTGGCTCTGCTTGCTGTACTGTATGTGGTAAGAGGCTCAGATCACCCTGTACAATCAGCCCTCAGCTCCCCCTGTGCAGTTGGTATCGCCTACAGCCTTCAGTAGGATCTCCTGAGTTACAAATTGCAAGTAAAACCTGTGCCCCTGCAATACCGAGGGAAATTATTTGGATTACTAATGACATTTATTTGAGAAAAGTCTTATAATTTCATCCATTATCAATTTCTATGTCTTTGTGTGGAGGTGATAGGTGCTCTTAAGGATGTTATCAAATGCATGTTCAGACATCTCCTGAACTGAGACTCCCAATCTAAACCTACAAAAGGCTAGCACTTGGAGGACTGGGTCTTTGGAATATCAAAGTGAACTCTGGCCTCCTCAGCAGGAACAAACATTTTTCCTGCTTATGCAGAAGTTGCCCAGCAACCTGCAATCCCTTTTGTTGTAGGAAATGAAACAGTAAGCTACTATGGCCTGGAGAAAAATCAGGGTGACCCCCAATGGCCATTGGTTTGGAGACCAAGAAAGGAAGTTGAAAGACTTTCCCTACCTCCTTCCAAGTACCTCCCTCCACTGAAGGAATATTTGTGAATCTTGTATGCAAAAGGGCATATGTGTGCCATGGTAAGGTCAATTCCTTCTCCAAGTACCAGTTGGAAAAACTGTTAGCTTCATGTTTTTAATCAAGGACATGCCTTAACCCCATACTGATATTTGACGTACTGGTACATACTGCTACCCACGCGGCAGCTGTCGGTTGCTCTTTGCAGCCAACAACCACCAGTAACAGCACAGGTTGGATCCAGCTCCATTCTGTGCTGTTTAACCCTTTAGACACCGTGGAAAATATGACTGTGTCATCTAAATGAATGAAAAATGGTGCTGCACACTATTCCTAACTCTGATCGGAGTCTCCACGACAAGATCGCATGGTCCTGATTAGTTAACATGGCAGCTGGAAGCCTGGTGAAGGCTTCTATCACTGCCATGTTTTTCATTTTACTGCTTCCTGCCCCAGGAAAGTGAATACAAGAGGGAATATTTTTGTGATATACCCACAGGGTTGCAGGATATTGAAGCTGAAAACGGATCCTAGCTTTATAAAGCAGTGAGCAGATCTTACTAAAACTTCTCCTTTTCTTAGATATCTCGGCCAAAAAGTCCTCAAATAGCATTACTGTCGAACCACACATAATCAGCATCTCTTTGAATTTTCTGTAGGCCCTTAAAATGTCAGCTTTGTCATTAAAATCCAACAGTCTCATAATGACCTGTCTGGCTTTGTTGCGGGTAATAGTTTTAGTGGCATGCTGAAGACTGGGATCTGGTCCAATCCTGTGGCTCTCTCCACCAAACATGGGTGATCCATTCCCAATTCTCTGCGGAGGTTTCATTCAAATATAGAAAGCAGCCTCAGCACATTAAAATCTTCTCTGAGACCCACCATTCTCAAATTGTTCCTACGGGAACAGTTTTCTAAATCCTCCGTTCTCTCCTCCAGATAATTTTGTTTGGTAATGGAGGATTTAAATTTGGCAGCAAGAGACCCATTTTCATTTTCAAGGCTATTCACCCTTATCTGTAGTTCGTCCTGCTTGGATGTGTGAGCATGGACTTTTTATTGCAACTTATCCAGAGAATCCTGGAGGGTCTGCTGTAATGTTTCCTGGAGATCAGGGGTGATCAGCTTTGCAACCTTAACTGCTAGCTTCTTGAAGTCCAGCTGAAGCCAATTCTGCTCTTTGGTAAGAGGTATCACCACCTCCCGAGAGTCAATCCCAAGCTCATGCGACTGAGCAGGTGTGGTGACGAGCGGCATCTTGGAAAAGTCCAGGTCGGTGTTAGCCTTGTATTTCTGCCTGCTCTGTAAGAGGCACCCTTACACTGAGATCCCACTGTGATCCTGGAGGATAAATACCCCTCTCTACATTGTTTGTTATGATTCATGTGGCCTGGATGTAATGCTCTGTGCTGGGTAGCTTGGGAGCTCACTTGCCACCCTGCTTACATGTCAAGCGCCAGAACCGGAAGGTTTGGTATCTTAAAGAAGTTTTCTCACTACACAGATTAGCTTTCAACATATAGGGACAGGTAAATGAAGACTTTTTCCAAATACCCTAGTCTTTTGATTTTTATTTCGTTATGGGATAAGAGATATTTTCTTGGCTCTGAGTGCACACAGGTTTCTCTGGTTATGTCAATATCTTGCTTCCTTATTAGACAAAGAGCAGGGAAGTCACCATGGACGGCACTCACTCCATAATCAAGACTTATTGGGGGGCATGTCCAAAATTTTGCATTGGTACGGCAGTTTTTAGGTGTATTTAATCAGTGTAAAGTGCACCTGAACGTACGATCCACTCAAAAATCTGGCATCTGGTATACCTTGCATAGTAAACTGCGGAGGTGCATAACGTACCATTAACAGTGTATGTAATGCGCCTCGATAGGCGCATTGTTATGGAGGCGCACAGCGTATCATTGTTGCTGTATGTAATGCGCCTTTTTAGATGCATTACAATGTGTCGTAATGCAACTAGTTTTGGTGTATGATGGTTCATTTTTGAGAATAGTGTTTTTGGTGCAAAACAGACAAAAAAACGTTTGTTTATTGGGACATGTCATCCAATATTTCTCACTAGATTATCTTATTTTTTTTACAGTTAAGCAATTGTTTTCACTCCTCAGATGACTTGTAGCTATGTTTACTGAGGATTAAATCTCCTACACTTACTTTTTTTGTAACAACTCAACTAGTTACAGAGAAGCTAAATATGCTAATCACCCATGACCTGTCTAGACCAGAGTGGATGAAAAGCTTCTTGTGATTAATTGAAACAACATGGTGAAAAATCTCCTTTAAAATAGAGCAGCATTGAGGGAAAAGGACCTAAGAATTAGACATCCCTACAAATCCCTTTATTTGTATAAAAAAACATATACGTTTTTGAAAAAATATTTTGAAGAATTATGTTTTATATGAAGCACTGAAATTTTAACTATTTTCAACCTGGTTGAAATTGCCTTTTCAAAGCTCCACCAAATATTTTCATCTAGTTGCAACTTTCTGATGAATCATTAATACATTCGTGTAAAATTGCAAATACTGCAACAAATACATTAATAATAACATTTCAGTTCTCAGAAAGACCCTTTGGGAGTGCCTGTTTATAAGGCATTGATATGTACCTGAATACATAAATTACCTGACATCCTCAATGGTCACACATAAAGACTACTAGATATCCATGAAATCAACTCTGTACAACATTTAGGGCATGTCCTCACGGCACGGGTTTGTGGCCGGTTTTTCAGATGGTTTGCGGTTTTGCAGACCGTCTGAAAAACCGGCTGCAAATGAACACACCAGGCTTCTATGGAAAACCCGTACAACGGTCCCCGTTTTTTTCAAACCGCCGGCCACCTGAAAAACATTGTGCATGTTTATTCCTCCGTCCGGTTTTCGGACGGTTTATGAACATGTGAATGGGAAGGGGGAGGGCTTTTCTCTGCTCATTGCGGAGAAAAGGCGGCCCCCCCACCCCGAATAAACCAGTATTTGTCCTCTGTGCGGTGCTATATGTTCTGTACTGCTCTTAACATGTTCCTGGATGAGCGGCTCCTTTGGGCTCCAGGTGAGTGTCCCATTTTCTATTTTTAAGTATAAAGCACATGAGCCTGTCCTCAAAATAGAAAGCGATTTCCTGCTTCCAGCAGTTCTTTCTAATGTTGTATGTAAGTACTTGCTTTATCTGTACTAGTTTTCTACTTAACTTTCTGTATTCTTCATTTTACATTATGTTGATGACATTTTGGAGCCTCAACACCAATTACCAGTTTTCCATGAAGTTATGGTTTTAACATACAATGGCAATCCCAGAACCAATTAATATGTATGTATAGCATGTTGATGAATAACTGTATCCGGTGGTTTGCATAAATAGCAACTTATATGAATACACTTTAGCTATAACAGCATTCAGAAAAATAATAAGCAGAGGCTAGTGCTGGATGGGAACCTACATGTCGCAATGATTCTGACTTCCAGCAGGGAGTACACTACAAGCACTTAAAACAGGGGAGATATAGGCTGCCTAGGTTTAAATGTAGAGCTGTGGTTGAAGTATAAGGAAAGCTGTAATGGCTATATATTTCAGGGACTGTAGTGGTAAATTACATTATACAGCATAGTTCTAGTAAATTAAATAGTTAGTTTTTTTTATAAATTGCCATGGAACCACTTATATAATGATAGGAAGTAATGCAGCATACTTCTAGGGCAATATTATCATTTTATGTTAGGTAAACAGAATCTCAAGGAATTATTTGGTAGTTATTTTGCAGCTTAAAGCTATAAGTGTCAAACACAATTCCCTTTACAGTACATTTATGTGAAAGCTTTGCATTTTTTAAGGTAAATATAATTTAACAGAAATGTCAAATAAATCTAAATTTGCATTTGGCCCTATGGAGGAATTCACATAAATCCTAATCTGGGCAAATTCACAGTATACATAGATGTTTTATAATGACAACACGAGCTGAGGGCTCTGGAATTGAAAATTGATATTTATTTTTTTATTTTTTTATTTGTTTTTTAATTGTTCAATTAAAATTTATACCTTATAAAGGAATCTGTTCCTATTTCATTTAGTAGGAATTTATTTCAGTTAGTGAATACATTTTTTAAACAATGGTACATCTACTAGATTGCTCCTTGCCTGTAGAATGAAACTTATAGACAACATGGCAGAAGAGAACTCTAGCACCCTCTTCTTGTTCATACAGTTCTTTCATAGTAGTAGAGTAGATTAGGATTATCCTAGCTCACCCCATACTTATGCCTGTAAAAAGAGGGTCTAACATACAACACCAAGGTGCTGCAGAGGATAGTTTGCTTACCATTGCTATCCATGTAACCTGTTTTAGTTCATATTCACTAATACCCTCCAGATAAGATACTGCTTCATTGTAGCAATATCTTATCTGGATGTGGTCCATATATCGTGTGCTTAATATCAGCACAATAGCAGAAAAAGTATTTGTAAGTAATAGCTATAAAGCCATAGTATTATAATTACATAAAAATATAACATAGAACACACAACAGTGACTCACTTTGAAGAACGATGAATACAGACATCATATTTCCAATGAATCTTACCATGTTCCTTTACTAATTTATTAAAACATTGTACATCTCCAAGCTTAGAAACGTATGGCCTCATGTATAAAAACTGTCTAGCTCCCCTTTCATTTCATATAGTGCCCTGAAAAAAATGGAAGGAGCGCTCTGATTAGTTGCTATGGGTGAAAACAAAAAGTCTTAGACCTAGACAGTTTTCATGCATGTGGCCCTTAGACTGCAAAACATCTTTACGCTTTTCCAACTGTTCATCTATTACACTTTCCTCACATTCATCTCTTTTCTTCTGGAAATGACAAGATATCCTTATAGCAGTCACAGTTCAGATTACTCCACTATATATATATATATATATATATCTATAGATATATCTATAGATATATACAGTGGTGGCCAAAAGTATTGGCACCCCTGCAATTCTGTCAGATAATATTTTCTTCCTGAAAATGATTGCAATCTTGCAATCATAAATTCTTTGGTGTTATTATCTTCATTTGATTTGTCTTCAACGGAAAACCACAAAAAGAATTGTCATAAAGCCAAATTGGATAAAATTCCACACCAACCATAAAAAAGGGGGTGGACAAAAGTATTGGCACTGTTTGAAAAATCATGTGATGCTTCTCTAATTTGTGTAATTAAGAGCACCTGTAACTTACCTGTGGCACCTAACAAGTGTTGGCAATAACTAAATCCCACTTGCAGCCAGTTGACATGGATTAAAGTTGACTCAACCTCTGTCCTGTGTCCTTGTGTGTACCTCATTGAGCATGGAGAAAAGAAAGAAGACCAAAGAACTGTCTGAGGACTTGAGAATCCAAATTGTGAGGTAGCATGAGCTATCTAAAGGCTACAAGTCCATCTCCAAAGACCTGAATGTTCCTGTGTCTAACGTGTGCAGTGTCATCAAGAAGTTTAGAGCCCATGGCACTGTGGCTAACCTCCCTAGATGTTGACGGAAAAGAAAAATTGACGAGAGATTTCAACGCAAGATTGTGCGGATTGTGGATAAAGAACCTCGACTAACATCCAAACAAGTTCAAGCTGCCCTGCAGTCCGAAGGTACAACAGTGTCAACCCGTATCCGTCGGCGTCTGAATGAAAAGGGACTGTATGATAGGATACCCAGGAAGACCCCACTTCTTACCCCGAGACATAAAAAAGACAGGTTGGAGTTTGCCAAAACTTACCTGAGAAAGCCTAAAACGTTTTGGAAGAATGTTCTCTGGTCAGATGAGACAAAAGTAGAGCTTTTTGGGAAAAGGCATCAACATAGAGTTTACAGGAAAAAAAAAAAAGGCATTCAAAGAAAAGAACACGGTCCCTACAGTCAAACATGGCGGAGGTTCCCTGATGTTTTGGGGTTGCTTTGCTGCCTCTGGCACTGGACTGCTTGACCGTGTGCATGGCATTATGAAGTCTGAAGACTACCAAAAAAATTTTGCAGCATAATGTAGGGCCCAGTGTGAGAAAGCTGGGTCTCCCTCAGAGGTCATGGGTCTTCCCAGCAGGAAATGAACCCAAAACACACTTCAAAAAGCACTAGAAAATGTTTGAGAGAAAGCACTGGAGACTTCTAAAGTGGCCAGCAATGAGTCCAGACCTGAATCCCATAGAACACCTGTGGAGAGATCTCAAAATGGCAGTTTGGAGAAGGCACCCTTCAAATCTCAGGGACCTGGAGCAGTTTGCCAAAGAAGAATGGTCTATAATTCCAGCAGAGTATTGTAACAAACTCATTGATGGTTACCGGAAGCGGTTGTTTGCAGTTATTTTGGCTAAAGGTTGTGCTATCAAGTATTAGGCTGAAGGTGCCAATACTTTTGTCTGGCCCTTTTTTGAAGTTTTGGGTGAAATGATCAATGATTTGATTTTTGTTTCATTCTTTTTTGTGTTTTTTCATTGCAAGCAAAATAAATGAATATATTAATACCAAAGAATTTCAGGAAGAAACTGAGTATTATCTGACAGAATTGCAAGGTTGCCAATACTTTTGGCCACCACTGTACTATCTATCTATCTATCTATCTATCTATCTATCTATCTATCTATCTATCTATCTATCTATGATATAAAAAAAAGAGAAAAAATGCAGCACTCTTACTCAAAAAAGCTTGCAAAGGGATCCAGCGGAATGCTTGCGAAAGACTCCATTGTGGAGTTGAAACGTTGCAAGTTAGATGGGTGAATAAAGGACACGTTTTCTACGTTCTAATAAGAAGTGCTGTGGATTCTTCGCTTCTATCTATCTATCTATCTATCTATCTATCTATCTATCTATCTATCTATCTATCTATCTATCTGTCTATCTATCTATGACACACGTTATAAGATTGCAGGCTATATGGCCCTGTATTCTATCCCAAAAGTAATGCATCTAGGGGAGAACAATTTCATAATAGGATATGATGTGCTGTGTGCCCCTTTTTGTTTAAAAGATTCAATATATGCGGTACATGAAATACACACCCATAAAAGGCTATGGGCAAAGTATTGTGGAGCTGTGGAAACTAGATCCATAATATGGTCATATACATAGACTGACTTAGAAGTAGTGATGGTCTTATATACACTATACTAATAAAGGTTGGGAAGGGTCAAAAGCAACCAGGTTCCAACCAATTCGTTCCAGCTCTGTGGCCATCCTGGTAATTGACTGTCCTGGCCAATTACATCACCGTCCAGTCTTCACAAGTCTTCTCTTTTTCTATTTTCTGCATCTTCCAATGACTACCAAGCATTAAAAAATTTTGCAACAACCTTTTAATTGACACTAACAATAAGCCCACAAACTATAAGTGTATATATATAATATATATATATATATTATATATATATATATATAATATATATATATAATATATATATATATAATATATATATATTATATATATATATATATGTATATATATATATATATATTATATATATATACAACAAGCTATAAATTATATACTAATACACACACACACACATATATATATATAATTATATATAATATATATATATATATATATATATATATATATATATATATATAGTCAATTAATAGGTTGTTGCAAAATTTTAAAATGCTTGGTATATTTATATCAAAGTACTGTAAGGAGCATATAACAAAATTGGAAAAAATCAAGTTCCAGTGCATCCAAGTGCAGGTTCTGTTTGAGGAGGTTGTGTGATTCGGACTAGGCCATTTTTTTTGTCGTATCTTGCCCCAAAACTCTGTCATAGCCCTCTTCTATAGATGTACGAACAGTCGTATGGCACAGCTTGTGCCAGGCACAGCACTTTTGAATGCACAACATATATGCTATGCTATGCAAGGCATACCACACGCCAGATTTATGAACCCACATGCAACATGTTCAAACGTACTGTCATATTCTACACTCCTCTATATCGATATAGAACTGGCATATTGCCACTGTCGGACTGGGATTCCTAGGTCCCACAGGTGGAGTTGATTCTAGGGGTCCACCAGTTGTGCTGTTTCTGGGCCCACCGGTGGATTTTATTTTAGAGGCCCACCCCTACAGCTTCTCTAAATGACTGTAGATGCCTCCTATACCCTGCATCTTGCTCTTTGCTACTCTTTCTATGCTTTTTTGTCCCTTCTGAGGATGTATATGTAGTTACAAAACAACTCCAGGTCTACCATGCTCCGGGGCCCACTGAGGGATTCCTTTATTCCCATGTGGGCCAGTGTGAGCCTGCATGTCACCCTCAATCCTTATAGTAATAAATCAGGCCAACAACATTGCTTAAACATGGAATATCAATTCTCACTTTAGGTTTTATTCTAATTTCATAGCAAAACCCATCATGAACCGCCTCTAAGTCTATATTGTCTTGTTCTTTATCAAGGAGGACAAAAAGTTAACATGAGCAATATTGCACAAAAATAGGTAATGGCAAACAAAATACATTAGTCATGCAGGCACAGGCATGGGGACCAGATACAATCCTTTAGTAATAGTTTTCCTATAATAAGTATGATTACTAACACATAGCGTATATTTCCAAACAAGTACCTTCTGAAAGATCTGAAACTCAGACTGACCAAATCTCTGACCACAGCCCATTCAATACCAGTCCTACTCCCATATGGAAAACTAAAATTTGTTAAAACCATGCATTAATAATGCCATGTATTATACCCAAATAACTTTACATTTGCATTGATAATGACTTTGTTTAACATTTGTATTACATATGATTGTTTATGGAAATAATAAACTGAAAAAATATGATGGTCATTTTACAAATTATATAGGATTTTATAAACCTGAGATTCATTAACAGTGACTGTATTTGTGGGCACTACTGCCCAGTCCAGGTGGCGATTTTAACATAATTCTACTGTTACCCCTTTGAGACTCTTTTGGGCACTCTTTTTGTGTTGAGCTTCTTGTGTAATGACAAATTACTGTGTGGATAAATTGGCAAGCTTGCTGATTTTTAGCAAGGTAAGGGAAAATCTAGATGCTGCAGGAGATTGGGTTCTAAGCCTTTTTGCAAATGCTTGGAAGAAAGCCATATTGTATGTATGCTGAATCTATACCTGAGCTACATCCAGTACTGTAATTCAGATACAATTATAACACTAAACACACAGAAAAAGAATCATCACTGAACCCAGGTACGCATGGCAGAGACTAGATAAAAAAAAGTATTAGAAATAAAGTGTAACTTTTTGGCTTCTATGATTATGACACCCTAAAATCTTAACTCTAAACTGGCTGATCACAATTTATATTAAAAACTTGAATGGAAATTAAAGAAATTTTAAATGCAGTCTATGCATTCTTTTATAATATACAGTATATACATAAAAAAATATATAGAAAGTGTTCACACTGTCCATGCTACTGAGGTATTGTTGCTTTGTCTCCACTGTATATGCTTACACGGTCTGATTTCCAAATGCTTTAGGGAACACTGAATTAATAGTTGATAGTAAAACAAAATCACAAAGCCAAGACTAATGGGGAATTGGAAACCCTAATAAATTAAGGGATTTTACACAGAATTAAACAACTACAAATCACTGAAGAAAATGTGTATCCCACAATAAGGTCTAAAAATAACTTTTATTTATTGTATTCTTAAAAACATATCAAGCACTAGCCCAATGGGATAGTGTAGGGCCAGTGCTTGATATGTTTTTAAGAATACAATACATACAATTTATTTTTTAGATCTTGTTGTGGGATACACATTTATTAGTTGATAGTCTCACATTTAGGACATCTAGGAAGCGTAGAGCAGTGAGAAAGATCTAACATCTTGCATCCATTAATGACACATTATTATCCATTAATAACACAGACAGCCCATTGATTTCAATGAAAGGTGTGTAATGCTTTATTTCGCTTGTTGTTGTGTGTAATGCTTTATTTTACTTGTGGTGGGAGTAAGTCACTTGCTTTTGGATTCATCCACATTTTACAGGTCATCATCAGGAATTACAGAAGTAACTGGTTCTCTGTTCTTCCTCAGAATCAGTCTACAAACTGCTCAATTCTAAATAACTGGGAGAACCCATAAAAACCTTTCTCCTCTTGCGGAATCACTATAACCATGAAACAGATATTGCAACAGTGACAGATTTTGTTGTTGGTGACCTCTAAGGAATCTCTATCTACGTTTTAAGGAATGCTAAGGTTCCTCAGAATCCTGGTTGGAAATTGCCATCTTAGTCACCTGGGCAGATCTTAATTGTGAATAGGTCTCTTTAGGTGTTTAGTACACCATGTCATGTATTGCCTTAATGGCAGTATTACACTGGTTATATTGGACCACTATTATTTTTTTGTTGACTGTTCCATCAAGATGTTTTCATATTCAAGAATTTGTGTGTCTCTGCAAAATATAACAGTCTATCATAAAAAATTCAAGAAGCAACAGTTGTCTGATAGTTTAGCTCTTTTTCCAGGTTACTCTGGTTAGGTGACACTGGCGCCAATCACTGGCCTCAACAATGTGCCATACATGTAGGAAGAGAATACCAGGGCCAGTGACTCACTGTAGCATTACATGACCAATGAATGTGATATCATTGGTGGGGAGCAGTGGCACTGCGGCAGTACTAGAAAGGCATTAAGGGCCACATGTATGAAACTGTCTAGGTCTAAGACTTGCCCCTAGCAACCAATCAGAGCTCCACTTTCATTTTTTCTGAGCACTATATGAAATGAATGGGGAGCTCTGATTTCTTTGCTATGGGTGACAAAGAGAGTCTCAGACCTAGATAGTTTCCATATATGTGGCCCTTAAACGGGTTGTCTCACTACAAAGATTAGCTTTCAAAATGCAGGGAACACTAAATGAAGACGTTTTCCAAATATATTGCGTTGTTCATCTTTTTTTGATAAGGAGCTATAAAATGATTTTATAACTTTCTGTGCTCTCTCTGGTTTCCCAAGTGACCGACCTGTGTACTCCGTATCCCCTGCTGTTTGATCTATCTGATAGCAGGGAATGACAACGTCACACAGGTCACAGCTGCCAGCAGTGTGTTATCTGATCTTTCAGACAAAAGACTAATTACTCTACTGTTTACATTAGCTCAGAAGCTTCTCTGGACCTCAGAGAAGGTAATTTATCTAATCTAGACTGATAAACAGAGAAGTCTGAATACACAGAGCTCATATGCTAATTACAGAGAGCTTGACCAGGAAGTGACAGAGCAAAGCAGCATTATTTTATTCATGCATTCTATGAAACTTTGAGATGAGACAACCCCTTTAATGCCTTTCTAGTACTGCCGCTGTGCAACTGCTCCCAAAGTTTTGTCTTCAGATTTTTTTTAACCCGTCCTGAACAGGAGACCATTTTTTTTCTAAATCATGTAAAACTCATTTGAAATGCCTTTATTGCTTTGCTGGTCCACTACACCATCTCTGTTAATATATCTGTGCGATGACCACTCAGTCATAGGGACATGAGACTACCTACTGTAGAATCATCCCTATGGTTAACATCCTTTCATGGCCTGTAATTGCCCGACCCCTTTCACGTGATAGCATATAGATTTGGAGAGAGAAACAAAACTTCACCAATGAGAAAACAGTAAGACACTCCATAGGGAATACTTTGAATCAGCTGAATGAAATATTTATTTTACCCCAGGTTTCCAGTCCCACTAGTGGCTTGTGACTTTTTAATACACATAACATGAATTACTTTGCATCTATTTGTGATACTATAATCCCAGTGAGATAATGGATAAGACATGATAAGTGTGTAATGCTGTGAGGATGTGTTTTAAATCAATTATAAAATTAATTTTCTAAATAAATGAACACAAAACAAACAATTCTGAAAACTACAAGAAATGTTAATTAAGGGAAAACATACACAGGGACACAGAACTGTGACCTTGGAGGGTCTTAATCGTTTATAAATGCTGCTTTCAGACGTGATATTTAGAGAACACATGCTTCTCTCATTAACATTTATTTATTTTGCAGGCTTTTTCTACATTTTCTTCCTGTTGAAATCTGTGACTGTGAGTACAGTAAAGTTTAATTACAAAGAACTTATTTCCACCATATTATACATTAATAACAAAAATAGGACGTGATAAATAGTGGGGCAAAAATGAATATAGATTGTAGACAGAGGTCCCACTATGAGGGCTATGGGCTTGGTATTTACAGTTGTCAGAAGAATTGTGAGAACACTTGGAAATCAACAAGGAAAATAAACAGCGTGATCCAGATGGCATTCAACACAGGGGTTTGAGATGAGTTTGGATTAATCAGAGGTAGGTCCCAGCAAGGAAAAGCACACATGACCATAATGCAGCAAGAAATGTTTCATTTGCTTTACTTATTGTGACTTAACCTCTGAGGTACTGATCACTACAGACATGGAAGGGACCAGATTTACAGTTTTGCTAAATCCTTAGGGCAGGTTGTGTGTCTCACTCTGGTGTCCAAAAACAATTGGATGATAGCTGTCAGGTACCATAATGTGAGCTGCATAGTGATTGCACATGAAGACCCAGCACTGAAAACTGTAGTCTTGGGACCAGCCGTATCGGAAGTGGTTATAAGGGAAATGGTGCCATGGATGTCAACTGACAGTATTATACAGTTAACGAAAAGGTGATCTTAATATGGTATTTGGTTACATTTGTATTATATTTACTCCCACTCAAATCAAATTCTAAATTTAGATCTGAAATAAGCTGAAGAAATTTGGGGAAAAATTAAAAATTCAACTTTGTCTAAAGTATCGTGAGGCTCTTGACCCCTAATTCTGACAGGTGACTTTTAGGTGCTCTACCTGCATTAGTGAATTCTATGCAGTGCTGATTCATAGCTCATGGGAACATTTAACAATATTGGTCCACATGTAGGAAGAAAAATCTAACAGAAATTCTGGCTTTGTTGCTTTTTATTTTTCTATTAAATAGTTTTAATAAATGAAATCCATTGTTGTTATATGGATCCATTTGCTATATGAATGAAAATGGCACAAACTACACCAACTGTATCAAAATGGTGCTCATAGTATGATAAATATAGTTCCACTTATGAGGCAGGTTAGGTGTAAGTCTATTTTATCTGCCACTTGTTATATGGCTGCTATTCAATAGCTGTGCACCAATAATACATGTCAAACAAATGTCACATGCCTTTAATACATTTAGGGTGACACGTAAGTAATTTGGTGCCCGGGCGCCATTTTTTTTTGCATGCATTAGTATTGTAGAATGTGCCTGAATCTATGAACCTGTTCTACTGTGGGTCATAGATTTAGCGCTTTCTAGCTATTAAGAGACACTTCTGGTTCAGGTAAACCACTTTTAAAGTTCTCTACCTGTTCCAGCAGTAATGTGCCTGGATTTACCGATAGACTGTCATATATGTGTTGCTTCGTACAGTTGTAGTGCAACACGCCTCCAGCATGCCCCCGATCACAGGCGCATTACAAAGTGCTGCAGGCTCCGCATAATGCACCTGATATTGGAGTGCGCCTGTTTAAAAACAGAACGAAATAGAATTAAAGATTTTATTCACACTGATTCTGGATTAACAACAACCGTTTTTGCAAGTCTAGTCCTTTAGCTTGCTGTCCAACCAGCTCCATTGCCCCATTTTACTTTATTGAAAGCAGGAATATGTTATAGACATGAGATGGTAAGCGTTATTGTTCACATTCGATCAGGTATGAAAATGCCTAATGCATACAAAATGGGTATTATTATTAGAACACATTTTCCCAAAATGTTATGTTACATTACATGTGCTACCCTGTAGCTTTTATGAGGTTTATTCTCTTCTACATACAGTGGCTGCAGTTGCTATGATTTGCTTTTCCCTCAACAGAAGTAAAAATGGACACATTTTTAGTCCAGTAACACCTGTATTTGTGTCTATAGCGAGCATAAATAGCACCACTTGTACTGGAAAGTTATATGCCAGGTATTTGTTTTTTCATTCCTTTTAAATTCTTGTTTTTAATAATTAAACCAGTCTAACATCCCTATTTGTGATAAGTAATAAAACATTACTATGATACACAATTAAGGGTTTCTCTGTTACTCTGTAACTCCTATGTTACTATGTTAGTCCATGATGTCAGAAACATTTTGTTGTCCTGTGACACATGACATCAATGCATAAGAAGTAAATTACATACTCTAGTTGCAGAGTGACATAGTTAGTTTGGTTGAAAAAAAGACATGTGCCTATCATGTTCAACCAAGGGTAGTGAAAGATGTGGATTAAAGGAGGGTTAGAGGAAATTTTCAAAGAGAACCTGTCACATAGGTTATGCCCCCCTTGCTGAGGACATCCTAAGCTAGTGTCAGACATGCTGTTTCCAGCGCTGTGCCCCTTATTCTGTAAGATGCAGGAGTTTTAGAGCATTTAATGGTCAAATCTTATTCATAAGCAGGTGTTAGCCACGCCCACCAAAGGATATCCCCGCCGGGGCGGGGTTTGAAAAAAATCTGACTCTTTGAATGACTCTTCGAATGACTCTTCTGGCTGAAAACTGCAGATTTGAGCATTAAATACTCTAAAACTACAGCACCTTACAGAATAAGGGGCCCAGCGCTGGAAATAGCATGTCTGATACTACCTTGTTCTGTCCTCAGCAAGGGGGGCATAATCTAGGTGACAGGTTCTCTTTAATTATTTTAAACTTTCCACTCCCCTTTTCAGTTGGGTTGCTTGTCTTTGTACTTTATCTAACTCAATTACATCTTTCTATAAAATGGAGTCAGAACTGAACAGCATTATACAAATACTTTGTATAGCTGTAATATTATCATTGATGCTTGCTGAAAGTTTACAGAGACAAAATGGGTGTATTTTGCTACAATGAGGTAGTGGTTGGTGCGTTTTATCAGAGGTGTGACGGACAAGACATCTTCAAAATGGGCATGCACAGATTTAGAGCAGACTGAACTTCAATATCTTCAAAGCCGAAACTTTTGGCTGGGATTTCCGCATATTCTAATTTTCCCTATGGTCCATGTTCTATTTTGTCCCTGAAAGCTTAACCACCTGGTAGCCATTGTGATAATGGCACCTCTATCAGGACCTTTTCCTGAGCAGAACCCCCCCCATTAGGCCGTAACACCTCCTCTCATCCCAACATGCTATATTTCAATCTCTATGATCTCAACAAGGAATTAATTGATAGCTAAAAGGACACTTATGACTCAATATGAATGTGAAATAATTTTGGTCTATTTTGCACCCAAAAAACTTTTGACACCATATTCTCGATATAAATGAACTGTAAAATTATTATAAACACATTATATGCTGGGCACGACACATTGTAATACGCCTAAAAAGGTGCATTAAATATAGTAGCAATGATACACTGTGCGCCTCCATAGTGCAATGATGCACCTATCAAGGCACATTCTATACACTAGCAATGATACTCTATACACCTTGATTGCGCAATGCGCCTTTTTAGGCGCATTAAGTTTACTATGCGAGGTATACCAGATGCCAGATTTTTGAAAGGATCGTACCTTCAGGCGCAATTTACACTGATTAAATGCGCCTGAAAACTACCATGCCAACTCCAATTTTTGGACATGTCACCCTTACTGTTTACTTACTACAAATTTGCATCTTATTTCTGCTACCCTGTGATTAGGCATCAAGGTCAAAATAGGACTTGGATAATTTGGAAAAACAGAGTATGCAACATCCTGACTAATGGTATCACCTGGAGCAATATAGAAATTTAAAGGTATGTTCACACAGCTGGAACCATATGCTAATCAGCGCATAATTCCTGTGCGTACAATACGACGACACGTAATCCATAGTTCTGTATGAGAGCTATGAATTACCATAATACCGGTGCGCAATTTGCTGCGTATAAAGCACAATACGCGGCGAAATGTGCGCCGAAATACGCAGCAACTTAAGCCGTGTGAACATACCCTTAGGGAATCTCTGATAATCATAGACACAGTGAAGCAGAGATAGTTATGTGTTTTTGCTATATGCTCCCAGAATTATGGAGGTCATGATAATATTTTATGCATGTAGAATAATTCTAAAAGGAGATGAGATGCTTAAAATTTTTCAGTGCCATTTTTTTAATGGTTTTAATGAAACAATCTTAAAATGTAAGTTTTATTATTGCCTTGCCCTCTTGTGATGTAAAACACATTAAATAGCACTAATAAAAAATACAACTCATCCTGCAAAAATACATGCCTTCTTATAGCTTCATCAATGAAAAAATGAAAAAACTACGGCTCTTGGAAAGAAGTGATTAAAAAAAGAAACCTCCGGCACCAAATATTGCTGTGTTGGGAAAGGGTTACATCATAGAAACAAGGGTTAAATCATTTTCTTTGCTATTTTAGTCAACACAGTGCCGTAAGAAACTAATGCAATCAAAAGGGCCTGCGGTAGAAATTTCTTCTCAAGTTTTACCTAGCATAAGAAAACCCCATTAATTGGAGTACAGTCCTGAAGTGATTAAGTTAGCTAAGTCTGGCGAGTATAATTTGATAACCATGAATAGTAAATGTATCAACAGCACAAAGATATCCCAAAGGCTGTAATGTTCATAAAAGAAAAACGAAGAAAATTCATGTTCTGCTGTTTCATAAAATGTTACAATTAACAAAACACATTAACAACTATAGATCAGCTACAGGCAATAAAGGCATCTGAAATATACGACATACAGCAAGCCTACCTGGCATATTATATCCCAGTGCTACATATATAGACAGGGCATACTTGTAACTATGCCACATCTCTGTTGCTATAGAGAGGACTAAAGGTGATCTGCAGAGGTGGCAGGTATATGTGATCACCAGAAACTTTGTAAAATGCAGGAAATGCCCTTAAGGGTCATCAAGCAGATGCTAACATAGGATAAAAGAGAAATATTTCTTTGAATAGCTGGACTACTTCAATCAATGGTTTTCTGAAAGACACCTTGGGCAGAAGGGAGAAGAACGTAAATGCTTTTGTGCCAAGCAACATGACATATGACTACTAATCTTATATTACTTATCTGATTCTCTGGTCTGGCTAGGAAGCTTTGTCAATCTTAACAATAAAGCAATGAATAACTAACAATAGCTTCAAAGGGGTTCTATCCTCCTTAACCTAAATCTGTTGACTAGGTTTCTAAACAAGTGTATAAATTCAGAAGTCTTCTACATGCATGGGGTGGGACCAGCCCCTATCAACAGATATCACTTGTATATTTAGGGCATGGGAAGTTTACTGCTTAGAAGTTGTGTGTTTTGTATATTGTGTATATAGGGGATGGTAAGGGGTTAAGATTACTGAGCAATCTATTAGGGCCGGGATGCTTTAAGTGTGGCAGAGTCGGGAAATTATAGCTGGGCCAGCAGCCAATTCAAGGGAGGAAGAAGAAAGGGCAGATTAAGGGCTTACTGGGCTACAAGCTGGATGTGGTTCAAGACCAGGTTGTCCCTATTCATCAGGGTTCTCGCAAAGGAGAGAGAAGGGAAGGGGAGAGATAGGTAGATAGGAAAGAAGAATGGACGATCACAGTAGGATAAGGAGAACAGAAAAGTGCACTGTCCAAGGAAGAGAAAGAGAGGAAGAGAAAGAACAGTAAGCCATCCAAATTTTTCCAGGAAATCAAGGAAAGCAAGTAGCCCTTGAGCGGGAACACTGCCCCAGGGTCTAGAGGGGAAGGCTCCTGAGTTAAAGTGAGAGAAATTGCCTGGAGAGCAAAGAAGAGAATTGTCTACCTGTACAATGTAACATATCATAAGTTTGGTGCTGTGAAGGATGAGGATTAGTCTCTGTGGTCATTCCAGTTCCAATGCACTATACCTCCCAGCAATTCCCAACACCGATAGGCCTGACATCCCCACATAACAGCTACACATCAACCCTGCACTGCTTTACACACATATAAATAGCCACACAAAGTGGCTTTAGGCTGCTATTGCAATCCTGTCCATAGTTTTGGAGGCCAATGTCATTGTGGCATTACATCTTTGTTGTGGCAGTATGAAGAAAGTGATAATCTGAGATTATTCCTTTGGAAGCAACAACTTTTACTTGCATTATAGCATTAAAATTATATCAACTATTCTACACATTTTTTCACCTTTTCTTGTGATAGGTAAGGCTGTATTTTTATGTTATTGTTACATAATATATTTTTTAATAAAATAAAGAAAAATGGTAAAAAAAATTAAAGTTAGTTTTTCCACATTTTTTTATTTATGTATTTTCTTAAGAGCAAAAGTTGCCCTAAAATAAGTTTTATAATCGTGTCACTTTTCCATCACAAATGTTTATATATGCAGTTGAAACCGGAAGTTTACATATACTACAGTATATAAAAAACACATATGCATGTTTTTTGCACATTAAATCAGAATAAACCTTACCCATTTAGGTCAATTAGGATCACAAAATTATCTATATTTTTCAAATGCCAGAATAACAAGATAGAGAATTAATTTTTATAACTTTCTGCAAAGTCAGAAGTTTACATACACTAGGATTACTATGCCTGTAAACACTTTGGGAAAGCCCATATGATGATGTCATGTCTTTGGAAGCTTCTGAGTTTATTGCCAACATCTGAGATAATTAGAGATACACCTGTGGATGTATTTTAACACTGCCTATGTGTGTAATATCATGGGAAGGTCTAAAGAAATCAGCCAAGACATCAGGAAGAGAATTGTGGACTTCCCCAAGTCTGGATAATCCTTGATTGCAATTTCCAGATACCTGAAGGTGCATCTTTCATCTGTACAAACAATTATACACAAGTACAAACAAGATAAGAATATCCGGCCATTATACCACTCAGGAAGGAGACAGGTTCTGTGTCCCAGAGATTAACGTGCTTTGGTCCGACATGTGCATATCTACCCAAGAACAAATGCAAAAGACCTTGTGAAGATGCTGGTGGAAGCTGGTAAGATTGTGTTATTATACACAGGGAATCGAGTACCTTATCAACATGGGCTGAAAGGACACTCTGCCAGAAAGAAACTATTTCTCCAAAAGAAACATATAAAAGCCAGAATAATGTTTGCAAATGCACACAGGAGAAAACACCTAAATTTTTGAAGACGTCCTGTAGTCTGACAAAACTAAAATTGAACTGTTTGGCCATAATGACCATCGTTATGTCTGGAAGCAAAAGGGAGAAGCTTGGAAGCCTAAGAACACCATCCCAACTGTGAAACACGGGGGTGGCAGCATCATGTTGTGGGGTTGTTTTGCTGCCGGAGGGACTAGTGCACTTAACAAAATAGATGGCATCATGAGGAAAGAAGATTATGTGGCAATCCTGTAGCAACATCACAAGACATCTCAAGACATCAGCCAGGAAGTTAAAGCTTGGGCAGAAATGGGTCTTCCAAATGGACAATGATTCAACACATACTGCCAAACTGGTGACAAAGTGGCTTAGGGATAACCAAGTCAGTGTTTTGGAGTGGCCATCACAAAGCCCTGATCTCAATCCTATTGAAAATGTATGGGAAAAGCTGAAAAGGCAGGTGCAAGCAAGAAGACCTATAAACATGGCTCAGTTACACCAGTTCTGTCAGGAGGAATGGGCCACAATTTCTACCAACTATTGTGATAAATATGTGGAAGGATATCCAAAACGCTTGACACAAGTCATACAGTTTAAGGGCAAAGCTGCCAAATACTAATGAAATGTACTGAATGTAAACTTTTGACTTTGAAGAAAGTTATGAAAATGCCTTAAAAAATTTCTGTCTCTCATTATTCTGGTGTTTGGCAAAAATAAATAATTTTGGTTCCTAATTGACCTAAAACGGGTAAGGTTTATTCTGATTTCATGTCAGATAGTGATAAGAACATGCATATGTGTCTTTTTATGTAGTGTATGTAAACTGTTATTCCTTTCAGAAATTTAATACTGAGTCTTTCAGATGGGTGTTACCATTCCAGTTATCAAATGGGTGTGTCCCTGCATGTACTGAATCTGCTGGCACTGATTGGACAATGTAAAACTGTGCAGGGACAAACACCTAATTGGCAACACCCAGCTGACAGATTGGTAACGGATTTGTTAGAAGACAAAACAGAGGAATACCACAGCACAGTTATAAGAGAAGATGCTCAAGAATTGTTATTTCCCAGGAAACACAAGGATTTACTAAAGCAAACATGGCAGGAGATCTCACAGGTCCTCTTTAAGTGAGCAGACAGCAACAGGTAGTGACATTATCATGCATCAGCTTTGCCCTCCCGTCTCATTCTGCAATCAGATGAAATAGGAGTCATTAGGGAACAAGGAGAGGAAAGTATTATTTTCTTATGCCTCTACCAATGATTAATACACCACGTGGGGGCAGAAAGACTCTCGAGTCCTTGGGCTGGACAGTCGTTTTAATTTACCATTTTAATTTGTGGTCTGCAGATGAAGTAAAGATGATTTATAGATTATTTGCACTGTCTGTATATAGGCTACAAGGAAACCCAGAGAATCTCAATTCCTCCCGGCATTTTTCCCCCATGTTTACCTTGCCCCTGTTTGCCACGAGATATATCAGGGAATTGCTCATAATGTATTTCCCTAAAACTGTAGTTTAGCCAAAGTACTTCAAGCCTGAGCCATACTCTAATTGATATGTCAGAAAAACCTTCTATATGATTACTTTCTGGAGCTGGAGGGTCATCTTATAATAATGTATCCAGCTGAAGTCTATGAAATGCTGCAGGGTAAATAACAAAAGACGGTTGTAATAAATTTTTTATCTGTTTAATGCTTCTGATTTAAGTTCAAATAAAACACAGTGGAAATATGCCAAACAGATGTCCTACGGGGGTATGTCCTTGCTATACAAATGTGTATATATGTGAATGTTTGTGTCTATGTTATAGGTTTATGTGTGTGTTTCTCTATGTATGTTATCTGTATGTATGTATGTATGTATGAATGTACGTACAGTATCTCACAAAAGTGAGTACATCCCTCATATCTTTGTAAATATTGTATTATATCTTTTCATTGGACAACACTAAAGATATGGCACTTTAATGCAATGTAATGTAGTCAGTGTACAGCTTGTATAAATTTGTAAATTTGGTGTGGCCTCAAAATAACTCAACACACAACCATCAATGTCTAAACCGCTGGCAACAAAAGTACACCCCTAAGTGAAAATGGACAAATTTTCCCCAAAATGTCAAATTTTTATGGGCCAAAAATTATTTTCCAGCACTCCCTTTAACTTTTTGGGGCAGGAGTTCACTAGAGCTTCACTGGAAATAAATAGAGAGCCGGGGCCCTATAGAAAACCCTTTTGGGATCCCCCCCTTCCCACCACAAACATTTCCCGGGACCTCTTAAGTCAGCAGTTACGATAATAAAAGGAGTAAAACCCTCACTTTACATTTCACCATTTCCATTTCGCACCAAGAAAACCCTACTATACCCCAATCAACATTACCAAGGACCCAATTATATCCCAAAAAAGGGGCACAATTGCCCAAAATGATGAATTACCCTATACTATTTTTTAATAAAGTCAGTAAAAAAACCCAAATATTACCACCATGTAGGGGTATATCCAGTGTACAAGGTCCCCCTACAGACTGTTTTTATTCCATAATGGCCCATAAGTGGTAACACCAGTGTAAAAGGCTTTGCAGACTGTATATTCCCCCTACGTGACCATAAGTGGTAATATGAGTACACACACTCTGCAGCAAATAATGATTACAGTGTATTTAAAACTTGTACTCACATGTAAACGTTTCTCTGTGATCGTTGATTTTCCTTTTTGTTTTGCATCCGTCTGGACAGCCCAAAATGCTTCCCCCCGGGGGTCATTATCCATGCAGTTTTGGACACAAATAATCTTAGAACCCTCATTTACAGCCCTTTATTTCCCTCCCCCCACCTCTGTCAAATTCCCAAGAGGTGTCAAGCTTTACAGGTCAAGCTTAAACCAGCCCCTAGAAGAGAGGGGGGGAAAAAGGTTTCCCCCCCTGATTTTGGGTGTTACAGCTATGGCCTGTCCCCCTCCGAATCATTTTCCCAATAACACCATTAGATGGGTTTGGGTGGCCTAGGTAGGTAGGTTAGTAGGGTCCATGTAGGTAGGTAGGGAATACATAGGCCCCCAGGGAATAGATTGGTTTAGGGAGTAGTGCGTTGTTTGGGGAGGTCTCAATTTGGGGGGTAGGCTACAGGTAGGGGAGGTAGGTAAGGCCTTTTGTAGGGAGCCCCCAGGTATAAGGTAGGGGTGAAGGTAGGCCCCAGGGGCTAATAGAAACTATGGGGGGGCCCCGATAGGTAGGTAGGAAATAACAAACAGGAGGCCCCAAAAAACAGGAATTCTTTTTGGCTATAGGGGCCAATAGGAGGCAACAGGCTTTGGGAGGGGTATAGGCCAATAAGTGGTAACAGGGGTTTTGGGAGCTATAGGGGGTGATATAGGTAGGCAGTGAGGGCTGAGGGGGTTTATAGGGGCCATATAGGAGTAGGCAGCTTAGGTAAAAAATATAGGGGGCCCCTAAAGGTGGCGACAAGGTTTTATAAGTTAAGGTCCCCTACGGGTAGGAGGCAGGGTTTAGGGGGGTTATGGGCCATATAGGTAGGTAGGCAGGGTTTTGGGAGCAAAGGGGGCCCCAATGGGAGGCCCAAGGTTTGGGGTAAAAGGGGCCCCATATAGGTAGGTAGGCAGAGTTTGGATATCTATAGGGGCCCCATATAGGCAGGCAGGGTTTAGGTAGCTATTTGGCCCATATAGGTAAGTAGGCAGGGTTTGGGTAGCTATAGGGGCCCTATATAGTTAGGCAGAGCTTAGAAAGGCTTTATTAATGTTAAAATAATGAGAAATAGCTTACTTACCTCTATAATACCACTATAATGTTACTGACCAAGTCATCATACCAAGACCAGTAATATCAATGACAGCAATATAAAAAGACCAAATAATACAGCCACATCATCACTATACATATCTCCACCATAAAGATACTGAATAATACCGCCATACTGTTACTGAATAAAAGAATAAAAAAAATTAAAAATAGCTCAATATTTCCACTTTAATGTTACTGACCAAACCAGCATACCTAGACCAATAATGTCAATAACAACAATATACAATGACCACATAATACCGTCACATCATAGCCACATATTGCCACCATAAAGATACTGAATAATACCGCCATACTGTTACTGAATATAAACCATTACATCAAGACCAATATTACCACCATACAGTGACCATATGGTAGAAGATAAAAGTGCACACAGTGCAGTTACATTTAGTGACTCACAGGTGACATCTCGTCTGATGAGTCGGTCACTTTCCCTTCTCTTCTCTATTCGGTCCTGGCCACCATGACGACTTCTCCCGGCCACAATTTGTCCCTGCAACTTACAACACAAACACCTAAGACTCCTAACTTTTTTATCATCTTCCTAACTGTGCCCCCCCCCCCCCGCTATGTCAAACTCCTCATTCATAGTGCCCCAAATGGTAATTATTACCCCTTTGGTGCCCTGGTAGTTAGGTAGGGCCCCTAGTAGATAGGCATATAGGCCCCCTTGGTAGATAGGTATGTATATAGCCACCCAGTAAGTAGTTATATATGGCTCCCAGTAGGTAAAGAGGTAAATAGGGCCCCCAGTAATTAGGTAGGTAGATTGGGGCACGCAGTAGTTAGGTAGGTAGATAAGGACCCCCAGTAGGTAAGCAGGTAGATCAGGGCCCCTAGTAGTTAGGGAGGTAGATTTGGGCCCTCAGTAGTTAGGTAGGTACATTGTGGCCCCCAGTAGTAAGTCAGGTAGTTCGGTGCCTCATTAGTAAGTTAGGTAGTTCAGGGCCCCCAGTAGTTAGGTAGGTACCTTGTGGCCCCCAGTAGGAAGGCAGGTAGATCGGAGCCTCAGTAGTAAGTAAGGTAGGTCAGGGCCCCCAGTAGTTAGGTAGGTACCTTGTGGCCCCCAGTAGGTAAAGACAGTAGATCTGTCCCCAGTAGTTAGGTACGGTTATCGTCACGCCCCCCAGCCAGGCGTAAAAAGAGCCCCAATGGTTAGGTAGCTAGATTGGGCCCCCAGCAGTTAAATTGGGGCCCCAATGGTTAGGTAGATTGGGATCCCCAGTGGCTAGATTGAGGCCACCCAGTAGTTAGGTGCTCACTTTTCCTCCCTCCTGCGTCTATGCTGTTCACCCGCCCCAAGCTTACCGCTTTAAGCTTGGGGCCTAGGACAGGAAGCTGTGCAGGCAGCGGAATGACGTCACTTCCTCGTGCCACCTGCACAGCAATGTACGGCAGGGGCAGGCAGCGCATAGTTCTCTCTGCGCCACCATACATCTCAATTGTATGCACGTTGCAAGGATGCACATACAATTGAGAAGGCTGACATGGTAGAGAGAACAGGCTTGTGGCCTGTTCTCTCTACCATTACTGTGAAACAAAGGTGCGGTACCTGCCAGTAGTGGTGGGGCCCCCCCCTTGCTTTACAGCCAGGCCCCTGTCCGGGAGTACTGCGTTTACTGCCCTAATAACAACTGATAAGAGCCCCCCTTTCATTTTTTAAGACCATTTTATGAAATGAAATGGGAGCTCTGATTGCTTGCTATGGGCAAAAAAGAAAGTCTTAGACCTCGACAGTTTTCATACATGTGGCCCTTTGTGTTTGTGTGTATGGAAATGTTTAAAGCATTTATTCTGTTCCGTTCCACAGAAATTGTAGCCGTTATTTCTCTTGCTCTCAGTTTCTGTAGAAATAATTTATGCTTCCTTATATTCCTAGTTTAGAATCATATAAGTCATCTGACAGGGCCCTGGCACATCACATATCGCCATCTATCCAGATCATTTTGTCCTGACAAATAAAATGAATGCCAAAGAAGAATTTGATTTCTTGGCGATTCTAGCAGCTTCTGAGTAATTACAATTAACCAAAGATTAGATATCTTTTAATAGAAAAGAAGTCGACTTGGTTCAGCCCAGCATTTTAAAAAGACAGATAGAGCATTGATTCCGGCTGCTAGAGCCAACATTATTTAGGGTTTTTTGTGCCTCAGCTACAAAGTCTATTCACAAATAGGGAAAGTATTCCACAAATGCAAATATGAAGTTTACAGCATTTTTGTTACTAATGCAAAGCTAAACGGATACAGAGGGAGGGCCAGGGGCTATATGAGCAAATAATGGTGTTCACAGGGCTCTGGAAAGTTTATATATCATAGATGTCTGTTTTATAACATGAAGTGTTTCCATTTTATGCTGATATGGGTTCTATAAAAATCTGTTTATTAGGCCGCAAGAACTAATAAACTGTTTGCAAATGTGCCATAAAAATCCACGTCTGCCAGTTTCAAGAGCCTAACACCGGGTTACAGATGGGAAGTGAGGAAATTACATATTTAACATCAGTTCCCATTAATTGTCAATCTATTGTTAATGCACCTCATTGTCAGGTAAAGGTAATAAATAGGGGCAGGGAGGGGAGCACAAACTATTTCTGCCGCCTTTACTTTCTTTAAAAATAACAAGAGCAACACATTACACATCTGTTTCCACTTTTAGGAAAATAAATTATTCATCCGCTCTCAGTTCTTTAATAGTTTACTGTTTTATTCCAACTATCAGAAAAAGGAGAAAATAAGTTCAACTGAAAAGTAGAGCAAATGCATATAATTAGATGATGGGGATGTGTACATTTGTCAGTTTTTTTTTTCTGTAATTTAATCTGAAAGTTTGACAGGCTCTCTTCCCTTCCGGGGAGAATAGTATTTATGTACAGAATACACTGGTGATAAAAAAAATAATAAAAAAAAATTGAAAAAAAAACCCAAACAACTTAAGACAGAGACAGGATTCTATTATTCTGTTCTGAAGACAGACTATCAGACAGATAGATACTATAGATACCAGATAGATAGATATTTGGTCCATATATAATGGTCATGGACATTAAGTACAGACTTTCAGCGTTCATTTGAGGGAATCCACATTAACCCCTTATCGAAACCAGTTTTGGCCTTCCTGACAGAACTCCATTTTTAAAATCTGGCATGTGTCACTTTATGTGAGAATAACTTTTTGACACTTTTACCTATCCATGTGCTTCAGACACTGTTTTCTCATGACACATTGTGCTTTAAGTTAGTAATAAATTTTTGTTTATTATGAAAAGTATCAAAGTATTGTGAAGAATTTGAAAAATTTACCATTCACAAACTTCAAAAACGTCTGTGTGTAAGACAGTTATTTCACTCAAAATAGTTTATAACTAGCATCTACCATATGTCTACTGTAGGTTGGCATCAACATCTTAGAAATTTAATAGTAATTTTTAAAATTTTCATGAAGATTTGCAATATACATTTTTTTAGGGGCTTTGAGGGGCCTGTATGTTAGACACCCCCATAAATGACTCCGTCTAAGAATCATCTAAGTGGTCCTAGTGCGCTGTTTCGCTCAACCACAAGGCTCAGAGTAGGAGGAGCAACTACCTGACTTTGGGGTCTCATTTTCAATACGATTTTATTTAGGGCCCCTTTCAGGTTTTCGGACACCCAAGGGTAAAAAATTAATAAAAACCCCTAAAAAAACCCCATTTGGAAAAACACCCCTTTAAAGGGAAAATATCCGGGGGGCAGGGAATACACTATATTTACTATTTTTGCCATAGGCAAATTAAAATCATCCGCGTTAATAAAAAAGATTTTAAAAAAAAAAGTGGTTTAGGGGAAAAGACTAAGACAAAGTGACAGTACAAAGGAAAATGATTTTAAAAAAGCCGCAGCTTTATTAAAAAGAATATTATATTAATATAAAGGGGAAAATGCTTTATGGAAGAGACTAAGACAATAGTGTACAGTACAATGGGTTTATATCACAAAGGTAAATTTCAATGGAGTTTTTATTCCCAATGAATATGAAATTAGACATGGAGGGGAAAGGGGGTTTAGGGGTTGAAAAAGCTTTTTTTTGCTGTGGAATGTAACACCTTTTGTTTTGTCCGTTCTAGGTACCACGCAAGGCAAATAAGAAAAAGATGGGACAGAAGTCCATCACAGTCAGGGCTGAAACTTTTATTAACAGTGCGGCACGGGCAGTTTGTAAGTAGAGCGCAAGCCCGCCATGGAGATGGTGAACTTGCTAGGATTGATTTTTTAGGGGAGATGGGGGCGTTTTAGCAGCAATAATAGGTGCGTGCAGGGAGAGGAAGGGGAGGGGGGTTTTTGGTTTCTCGATTCTAATGGTGACACCGAATAGGGTGTGTACCTAACATGTAAAAAGGTGACTTGACCACAGGGGACCGGATTAACCCCTGAGAACCCAAATTTAAGCGGGTAAAAACATGTTGAGGAGGGGTGGGGAGACTTTTTTTAAATTTGGGTATTTTTCCCTTTGTCTACAAGTCCCCCCGCTGGGAAGGGGGTCAAAAAGGGACCCCTTTTTTGTCTTGTTCCTTTAGTTTGGGGACATTGCCAAAGTAGGGGCTTGGGATCCCTTACGGGATTTATAAATCTGTAAAAAAGGGCTTTCCTTTGGGAGGTGGGGTCCACCAACTTGATAGGGAAAAGGCTATTCCTTTTTTCAATAGAAAGGGCTATTAAATAGTTTTAAAAGTGTTATAAAGGTTAAAGAGTTATACAAATAAAATTTACTTTTTAGTGTTTTTAGATAAGAACTGATAGATTTTAATTTTCCCTTTGGGCAAAATAGTATATAATGATCAAAGTCCCTCCGTTCCCTTGTGAGATTCCCATTTTTTTGGAGACTATTTGACGGGGAGTATATCGACCCAAACAGTTTTCCCAAATTTTTTTTTTTTTGCGTTAGACGGAAATGAAAAAATTTTTTTTTTCCCAAAAAAATCTGAAAAATGCAAAATTTTTACAAAAAACCGGAAAAAAAGCACCACAAATTTTTTAAGAATTTTTCCCAAGTTCACAAACTTTGTATTTTGGGGTGAAATGTTTTTTGGATGCATACAGAGCATAAAAGGGGAGGAAGGTTTTTTTTGGGTTTTTTTTTTTTTTTGAATGCAATTTGAGGGGTGCCAGTCGCATTGAAAAAGCCCTTTAAGAGGACAAAAATGAAACCCCAGAAGTCGCCCCTTTTTTGGGTTTCAATACTCAGGATCCTATAGGGGTGCATTGTGATTTTGGGTGCACAGGTGTTCCATAATTTTTTTTTGCATTGGGGCCTAAATGGGGGAACGCTTTCCTCATTTTTTTTTTTGGGGTTTTAAACTTTACAGTTTTTTGTGTCGGGCTAGGCTGGGCCAGCCAGGGATAAAAAGGCTGCGTAGCTGTTTCCCCCCACCCGAACACATGCTGCTGACAGCTCTGTAGTGACAGGGGCCCGCACCCGGCGGGAGGCGTGTCGCACCAGCCCTGGGAGGCCCGGAGCCCCCAATCAGCTCAGGGGGTATCCAGGAAACCCTTTAAACCCCTGAAGGCTGAGTGCAGAGCCGTGAAATTTCCCGGCTACCTTGGTTTCTTTTTTCTTTTTATTGTGTTTTGCTTTTCCTAAACCCGACCTCGGCCTGTCCCTGACCCCCAGCTTGTCTCCTGAATTTGTGCCTCGCTTCCGTTCGTGTTTGACCTCGGCTTGTTTACGTTTATCCCTCTGATTCTGATTTGTGGCTTGGCGTTCCTATTTGGTATTGACCCGGACTGTCTGACTATTCTACTTCTTGACGGCCCCAGCACTTTAGCAGCGCAGGGACTGTCGCCCAGTTGCCGTCTGCCGCCTAGGGCAGCACGTCAAGTAGGCAGGGACAGTGGGCTGGGTTCCAGTCAGGGCTCACTGCACCTCCCTTGATGTGACAGTTCGCTATGCAGTGTAAATGACAGGATAACTTTATTATGCGTGTTGGTACAATAAGGCTATGTTCACATGGCTTATTTCAGAACGTATTTATGTCGGATTATCAAGCGTAAATACGTTCCGAAATCAGTTGCAAATCAGTTTGAAATAAGTGTCACTAAGTGTGGCACGTATTTCGCGACAGATTTACAATCCCCATTCATTATATGGGGTGAATCCGTTGCGAAATCCGGCCCAATAATTGACAGGCTAATTGTTTTTCCCGCCGCATTGCGGCCGCAAATCCGCGGCGGCAATACGACACAGAAATACGTGTCATCTGAACGACGACACGTATTTCCCATTAAAACCAATATTAAATGGCCTGACACTTATTCCAAACTGATTTCGGAACGGATTTACGATCGTAAATTCGGCGGCAAATCCATTCTGAAATAAGCTGTGTGAACAAGGCCTTACAATGATATGAATTTTATATAGTTTTTTATGTTTTATTACTTTTACACAATAGAAATATGTCTTTAAAAAATTGTGTTTTTATGTTGTCCTTTTCTGACAGCCATAACTTTTCATTTTTCTGAATATGTAGCCAATTATGGGCTTCTTTTTCACGGCATCAGTTGACATTTTTATTTGTACCATTATGAGGCCCAGATGATGCTTTGATCACTTTTTATTAAGGTTTTTGTAAGGTGTTTTGAACAAATTACAGTAATTCTGGTAGTGTTTTTTATATTTTCAGCAGTCACCGTGCAGCATAAATGACATGCTAGCTTTACTCAGCAGGTCGATATTATTACAGAAATACCCAATTTGTTTTTTTTATATGTCACTGCTTTTACAGATTAAAAAAATTTTTTTAATCAAAAAGGGGGAAAACATTTTTTTTGCATTGCCATAGTCTGGGGCCCAAAAATTGGTTTTATTTTTCTGAGAAAGGGGGGATAAAGGGGGCTTTTTTTTTTGGGGGAAAAATTGAGTTTTTTTTTTTGGTATCAGTTTTGGGAAAAAAAAAAGGTTTTTTTGATTGGTTTTAAACCCCTTTTTTTCCCGGGGGCCCGGGTTTAAAAGAAAATACTGCAATCCAAGTAGTGTTTTTTTAAATTTTTATTTTTAATAGTGCTCACCTGCAGTTTTCGGACAAGTTAGTTTTACCTTGGATCGATATTTTTTGGTAAAACCCAAATTTTTAAAAATTTTTTTTTAAATGTTGACATGCTTTAAAAAAAGTTTTTTAAAATTGTTTTTTAAAAAACCCATAAAATGCATCGTTGTCTTTTGACAGCCTTTATTTTTTTAAAAATTTTTCGTAAACGGGCCCGTGAAAGGATTTTTTTTTTCAGGGGGTTAACGACTTTTTAAAATTGGGTATAACTTTGCCTTTTTAATTTTAAATTTTTTATTCCTTTTTATATTTTTTTGGGGAAAACAAAAATCAAAATTTCCTTTGATTTTATTTTTTTTTACGGCGTTCACCGAAAATTTAAAATTAACAGGGCAAAACCCCACCCGGCAAAACCCAAAATATGGGGTAATTTTTTTTTTTTTTTAGGGGGGTTTGGCATTTGTAAAGGGGAAAAGGGGGTGTACGTTTTTTTAAAATTTAAATGTTTCAGCTTGGGGTTTCACTTTTTTCTATTTTTTTTTAAACCATTTTTTTTCACTTTTCCCCATAGGGTTTTTTAATCATTTGCAGACCCCCCGGGCCCCCTACAAGCTAGGGGTTTGGAACCCAAAATTTTGCTAGCAGAAGTGTAGGACAGGAAAGGGGTGCGGGTTTACAGACAACAGAACCCCGTTTTAAACCCCGAAAAAGGGAAACCCGCAGGCTCAGGACAGTAGCAGTTTGGTACCAACGACGGGTTTAACAGTCAGGTATATAGGGACTGGTGCATCAGCGGGGTGTTTTGTAGATAACGGGTCCTGGAAGATACTGGAAACATACGGGTAAACAGACCCAATACAGCACCCCATATGAAAGGTGAACAACAAAAACGAATGACCAGGAGCAAGGAGCTTTAATTTTCCCGGGTATTCAAAACAAGGCCCGGGGGAAAAATACAGGTAATTGGGTATTGCCCCCAAAAATACCCAGGAAATTTCCCGCGAAAGGGATGCCAGGGAACCCAAAGGGGAAGCAGGGGGGACCGCTCCCCGACACAGAAACACAGGCAGGACCCGGGACCCCCAGAGGTTTCAAACGCTTGAACCGTGAACATAAACCAAAAAACTATTAATATACATTCAATATGAACATGCAATATATATTTCTAGTGTATGTGTACACGCTTTAAAACTTACCTTTTACCCCCCTGGCTTAGGGGGCCCATTGAAAATTTAACCTTTCCCCCTTTTGGGTCAGTCCCAGTCTGCTGCAAACTATGCACAATCAATTAAAAACAAAAATTTTAAAACCCATAAAGAGAGATTCTGAAAATCGGCTTTAATCTGCCATTTTATATCTGCGGTCCTAGCTAAATAGAGGCCAACCTTAACAATGGCAACATTTTATTTTTTCATTATTATTGTCTTACTATTTGAGGAAGTGTGGAGAACTTTTTAGTACTTGTAGAGGGAGAAAAAGAAACATGTTTACAAAGGTTCGTTATTAAATTGTTAATTACACCACATGTATATCACAGTTGCATCGGAAGCCAGACAATATGATTCCCAGCAGCATAAGGCTCATGTTCAAGACCTTCACGCCAAATAAGCACGTTTTTGAGCACGTTCCAGATGATACTATTTTGTAGCTCAACATGAACATTTTTTATTAAATTCAGTCATAAACACAAAAAACACCTATCAGAGATGATTAAAAAAGTAAAATATCTTTTAATGATAATTTAAAAATAAAATTTCTTCTGTTTGGATACTTTTTTTCCCCTGTATAAAAGTGCATTGTTGTACACATACTGTGTGATTTGCCTTTTAGCAGATTTCCCAGCAATCAATACTTGACAGGTCCCTGAGCAGAATGTGAATTATAGGGTATCTCTAACTTTTCTGCCACAGAGCAAAAACTCATAAAAACTCAAATGAAAAATGTAGTATATTTATGTATTTTGTTAAAACATTCAATCAGGAGGAAAGACAGCATGGAGTCCCTGTGGAAGAAGTGTGTATGACATCCGCCCTCCTTAATGCCAACAGAGCCATAGAACAAAAAGTGTTCTGTAAAAACCTAATATTAAAAATATTATATATTATATAAAATTTTATTATATTATATTTATATATATATTTTTATATAAAAAAGTTTAAAAAAGAATACACTCACCGGGCCCCTTTTTTAGGAAAACCTGTCCAATGCCGTTAACCCTTTAAAAACCCAATAGCCAATCAAAATGGCGGGAAATCAGTGCATTTTTGGGATGTAGGGCATGGTCAAGACAATCTCCGCCGTTCCCAAAACCCCGGGACAGTATGGGGAAGAAAGGTTTATTTGAGTTTCCTTTGAAAGTTTGGGAAAGGTTGTTTGGGGCAAAAAGGGCGGTTTTGCGTATTTCAGAAACTGGATCCTGGATTTTCACGCACAAACCCTCTCTAGGATTTTCCGAGAATTTGGGCCAAAAAGAAAAAAAAATTTCCCGTGGCGGGGCAGTCCTGTGGGCGGAAAAGCCTTGTTGAAGCCAGAGGCAAAGGAAAAATGGGCAGACTGGTTTTAGCTGATAAAAGGCAAAAGTGACCAAAATTTGCCCAAAACCCCTTACAACCAAAAATTGGCAGAAAAAAGCATCTCCTTTTAACCGCACAGTACGGCGAAATTTGAGGCAGGGGTACCCGCCCGCAGAAGACCACACCGGGGGGCCACTCCTTTCAGCAAAGAAAAAAGGGAAATGAGGCTCCCAAATTTTTCCCAAGCCAACGAAATTGGGGCATTTGGAAAAATTGGAAAAAAGTTGCCCGGGGATGAGTTCCGAATTTTTGGCTACATTCGGATTGGGAAGGGGGCAAATTTGGGTCAACAAAAATGAAAGCATGGATCCTTCCCGCCCTTTTATCAAGGTTCAGGGGGTGGGGGTTTTTGGTTTTCCTGGGGGGGAATTTTATTCTTTGGGATCTTTTGGGGCCCCCGGGGAAACCCAAATTGGGGGCCCTCGTTTCAACCCACAGCCCTTTTGAGAAAAATTGCTGACCATGCCATTCCCCCTTTTTACCCAAAAATTTTCCCAACTCTGGGTTGGCTACTTTCAGCAGGGGGAAATTTTCCTAAAACGGAATATCTCAGACTGGTTTCTTGAAAATGACAAAGAGTTCACTTTTACTCAAAAGGCCCCCCCCCAGTCACCCGTCCAATCCAAAGGCATCTTTTTGGGTGGGTGGAAAAGGGAGATTCGCATAATGGGGTGTGCAGGCCCCACAAATCTGCGGGGAACTGTGGGGAAGCCTTTTATGTCAAAAAGGACCAAAATCTCTGGGGAATCTTCCACCCCTTGTTGAATCTATGCACAAGAATTGGGGGCATTCTAAAGCAAAAGGGTCCAACCCTTACTACATGTGCCAAAAAAAGGGGCCGTGAGGTATATGTACATTATATGATATACATAAATAGTGTATAGTAAATGAAAATATAGTGATGATTATAATATATATTGTAAAATATATAAATATAATAATAATAATATATGCACTAATTTATCATAATATAGATTTTAAAAAAAGAATACACATATGACACTTCACATGCTGCACACATGCCACCAATACACTGAAAACACAATGCACATACAGGGAACACATGCTACCTTTATCTGGACACTTTAAAAGTCCCACTTACAAATTGTAAAAATTCTGCAGATGGACTACTCACATGCTGGACAAATACCACAGACACTCCACTCGCACTCTGTGCACAACACTGAAGATACAAATTTTAAGGGCCCACACACAAAATAAGCCACCACTACTGCACACCTCAGCGGGACCAAATAAAACAAGGCCAGCCACCCCTTTAACTAATGCGCAAGACCACTCAGCCCCGCCACAAAAGCAAAAAGGGTCATGTGATAAAATCTAAAAAGTATCGCTAAAACACGGAAAAACCCCACACACACACAATGGGGCACAGGTACACATCCGGTGCCAAGGGAAAGGGGGACAATTTTAAAACTTTGACTTTCGGGGTCCAAAATTCCCATCCACACAGTTTGAAGGGAACCCATCTTTTTATGACAACCTAGTATCTATTTACAATGCTAGTTCTGCGATTTTTTCAATAACCATTCTTACCCTCTTCACAAACCTTATTTCGCAACGGATTTGCAGCCGAATTTACGCCCAAACCTTGCAAATCATTACAAACAAGTAACTGCCCCATTTTACATTGATTTTAAGAGAAAACGGTCCAATCAACACACTTATTCCTTCCGGATTGGGGCCGGGGATTGCGCCACATTGGGGCCGCAACCGGGGCCCGTAAAAACAATGCATTTGAATTATTTCCGTACGGATCACCACCATAATAAAAGGGGAGGGGAAACCCTCCAACATTCCAAATACTCCACACAGGGGCACTTTTTAAAAACTATTTTCACCTGTTTTCGGAACGAATTACGATCGCAATCCGACTAAAATTTTTCTGAAAAAAGCGTGGAACATTCCCCTTACTGTTTTGCTCCTGGGGGTGAACAATCTTTTTCTTCTTGTTACTACAATTACAACCGTTTCACTTTCCAGTACTTAATTTTTTATTACTGATTCCCAAGAAAAAGGTCACGGTTCGAATCAAGAGCCCAGAAAAATTCCCCAAGAAAAAAAACAGCATCACCCAGCTTTTTGATAGGGGTCCTCCTAAAAAATTGCCAAAGCCATTAAAAGGCTATGTTCCCATGGCTCTTTGGGGGCAGATTTCTTCCTTTTTTCGCGCCGTACGCGTAAAATAGGGTGAAATCCCCCCATCTTTACGAAATCCAAAATTTCTCAAAGAACATGATTCCTCTCCTCTCCCGCTCGCAAAAAGGGCAGGGGGAGAAAGTCATGTCAATTAAATCCCGGGGATAGTGCCTGAAAAATGAAAGCAATGGGCCGGCGGCTACGGCCCCAAAACCGCCCCCGCCACACGCCATATTTCCGGCAAACCCGGGCCCCAAATTTTACGGCGTAATAACCGTGGAACAGGCTAAGAGTGCCAGACAGCTGGGAAAATAAGAAAAAGAAGCATCCAAAATAAAAAAGCAACAAGTCGGCCATCACAAGGGTTATCGAAGAGATGGTGAATTGATTCTAACAAAGGAAATCATTTAGAAAATTTAGGAAAAATCGGTTTTTGCACAAAAAGAAGTTGGGGTAATTCCGGAACAAAACGTTTTTAAAAATTTCTAAAAACCACAAACATGGCAGACAAGGCAAGAATCGGAGAAAAAAGAGGGCCCCAAGAATGTGCAGAGTGAAGCCAATCAAGACCGGGGGGATTCTTACCCTGCACTATAAAATCCGACCCTTCCCCCCTCACCCTGCTTTCGTTTGCGCTCTGCATATGGCGCAAAATCCACACAAAAGAAATTTGTTTTAAACGATTTTGGAGGGGGGGGGGTCACTGCTTTTTCAAACGTTCCTCTTCTGTTTTAATTTTATTCAGTTTGTGAGGGGTTTTTAATTCTGCCCCAGTACATTTAATGCTTCTGTCTTCTGCATGCATTGAAAAATCCAAGGGGATCTAACCTTTTTGCTTTTGTAGTCAAAAAACACATTTTTTTACACACCCATACCAGTTAATTTTTTTTCCCGTGATTTTTTAGGGAATTTTTATACAAATTTATCTAAGCCGTTTTTTGCTTTTGTAGTTTAAAAAACAGGGTTTTTTTACAAACATAAACCCTTAAATTCTCCCGGGGTTTCATACCAATTAATCCAATTTACTAAGCCTGTTTTTGCTTTTAGTCTGTAAAATACACGCGTTTTTCACACCACAACCATTAATTTTTCCTGGGATTTCTGTATCCAATTTATATCCAAAAGGGTTTTCTATAGAATGGCGAAGTTCTCAAAAATTTTATTGTGGGCTTCGCCAAAATTTTCCCACAAAATTCGTTTGGTCCCAAGCTTCGGGACAAAACGCTTAAAAAACCCATTTCCAGCTCACAAGCCTGCAGGGTGTTAAACGTTGTGCCATCTTAAAAATGTAGAGGGAGCTTGTTTTTGGGTTTTATAAAAGGTTTTTTAGTAGACACGCAGATGACTGCCGCCGCTCTTAGAATCGTTTCACTATAAAAATTCCCCGGGGACTTTTAAAGGGGAAAACCGACCAAAAAAATGAACAATGACCTATAAATCATGGGACACAGCTGGGAAAAAAAAAGGGTGAGGGGTCAGGTGGCAACATTATGACAAGTGTGAGGGGAGGCAGCACCACACGCATGAGTCAAATGCACAAAAGACATTCTGAGTGGCAAAACATAGTAGGGCCCCAAGTGCACAATGACAAATGGGGGTCACGGGACACAGCATGGGTCAAGAGTGGGCCCAAAGACACAGTGTGAATCCAGCGCAGCATGAGGGCAGAGAGTGGCACTGACATTCTAGGTGGCAAAAAAGGATTACCATAGATGGGACAATGTCACAATGGGGGCACGGACGCCAAGCACAGCATGAGGTCAACAGTGGGCCCAAAGACATTCTGGGGTGGGGGGAAAACTAGAGGCCCAAAGGCACAATGACAAGAGTGGAGGTCAAGGCACACACAGAGGTCCCCAGATTTGGTACAAAGATTTTTCCTGGAGGGGGCAAAAACGGGAGTAGCCACAGAGGGGCAAAATGACACTGTGTGGTGGGCAGGGGCGGGCAGCACCCACATAAGGTAAAGGATGGAAACAATGAAAATTCGGGAAATTTGGCAAAAACAGAAAAAGGCCCCCGAGTGCCAAAATGACAAGAGGGAGGTGACGGCAGCAGCTGAAATGAATCAAAGTGGCCCAATGAAAATTCGGGGTGGAAAAAAACAGGATGGGCCCACAGAGTGGCACAATCACACAGATGGAGCCCCCGGCTGCACCACACAGCACATGGGGTCAAAAAGGCAAAATAAACCATTCGGGAAGGGAAAAACATATTGGGCCACGAGTGGAACAATGACAAGAGTGGGGGTTTCACAGCAGCACAGCATGGGGTCAAGAGTACACAAGGGACACAGTATGAGGGCACGGCAGCAGCCACAGCACAGCATGGTCGACAGTGAAACAATGAAAATTCTGGGGGGGAAAAAACCCGAAAGTAGGCCACAGATTTGGCACAATGACAGAGAGTGGAGCCCACGGCAGCACCCAAAATGGGGTCACAGATTTGGTACAATGACATTCTGGAGGTGAAAAAAACAGGAGTGGGCCAAAAGGGGCACAATGACACTGGGGGAAAGGGAAAGGCACACCACAGAGGTCATAAAAGGGCCAATGACAGAGTTGGGAGGGGGGTGGCAATACCATCCCGGGAAAAAGGGGTTTGGTGGCAGAGGGAAAAACTCAGCAGATTTTGGGCATAAAGGGGTGTGGCATCAAATAGGGGCTGAGGCGGGTAGTTTGAACCCAGACTCTTTTTCTCACATTTTTGGTGGGGCTCATGGCTGATGTTCTGACGCCAAAGGCTTGGGTGTGGAAACCCTTTGCCGATCCACGCCGATTATCTTGACAAAGGGCATCTTCCAAAATTTCCCGTGACAAGGGGTTCTCCTTGGGAACGGCCCCCCGCACGAACCCCTCTGATGCCCCACACGGCGGGCAGACAGCTTTTCCCCTGCAAACCGGCAAGTTTCGGGCCACCACCCCTTTGGCTGCCCATAGTCCAGCGGATCTTCTAACGGGGGGCAAGTGCTGCCAAGTAGGCACATGTTGTCAGGGCTCCCATCCTGCGGGTGCTGCTGCGACTCCCTCCTCCCCAGTGGGTGAAGGAAGCTGCCATCGGGCCCAACTTTGTTGCGCTGATGGAGCTGGTCGCTCCTACCCCCCCTTCCCCCAGCACCGCGGCAGAAATACAACGCTGAAAACCCCCCTCAACCTTCAGAGGGGGGACGATCCGCACATAGGGACGGCAAAGACTCGGAGATTTCCCCATTATTTTTAGTTTTTTTCCCCCTCTCAACAGGGGAAAAAGGGTCCCATTTTTGGGCCGGTACGAGGGGCCAATGGGTAAGCCCGAAGTCATCCCTCTCCGGATGGGAAAAATTTGGGGCCCCACCAGGGAAATCACATCTTCGGGGCCCTCTCACAATACCCAGGGGGTCCCCTGCCTCCTTTTCCACTGTATACCCACGGTGCTTGCGGTCATCTCCCCGTCTTCCTCTCCCACTCCCCCCCACTGCTCTTGCCCCCTCTCTTTCCCCCGGCTAGAAAACCACCACACCAACATGCTTTGCTCCCAAAGTCCTCCCCTCCTCCCTTTCCCCCTTTCAGTCCCCCCCGGGCCAAGGGCCGGAATTTTTGCCAATCTTCATCCCCCCCCAACAGATTTTTCAGCACTGTTCCCAAAATGAACAGTGGAATACGTTATCTCCCTAGTCCTGGGCGACGACAAAAAACGTTCGCCCCCTCTTCGAATGCCTCAACAAACGAGGTTTTCACCCTACGCCTGGATATCAAAAACATCCATATCAGATGGTTGGGGGGGGCCGTTCTGCCGCTGCAACTCGGGGAAGGTGTTCCGGGTTTTGTAATGGAAAAGTGCATGCACAGTTTCCGGGCCATTTTCAAAATTTTAAATAAATCGGGAAAAATCAGGAACCTTTCACAACCAATTAAACATGCGCCTGCGGCCAGGGCCACCCCTATGGGTGCACGGGGACCCATTTCCTCCCATGTCCGTCCCCAGGGTCCAATTGCATTTGGTGGGGAGAAAGCCACACTCTTTTTTCTTGCTGCATACGCGGAGCATTTCCCCCCCTGGGATTTTCGTTCGCCGGGGCAAGCCGTTAAACGCGTGACCCCGTGTGCCCTACACTTTGGGTTGGGGAGCTACTTGGGGAGGTGATATGGTGGGGTGGAGGAGGAAGAAGGGGACTTTGGGTGCAGGAGCCGCAGTTTACAACGGGATGAGAAAGGGGCGTCCCTTTTCAATTTTTGGGGGTTTGCCGGGGCAGGAACACATTCACCCAGGGGGCAAAGGGACAGTACTGCCCTACATATTTTACAGCTCCAGAGTCCCCTGCCGTCCCCTTTGGAAAAAACCCGATAACCAAGGATGGCCCCCCTTGTTCTAATTTTTATGAAGGGGCGGGTACTGTTTTTTTAGAAAAAAAATTAGGGCCCCGGACCTCCATCTGGGCTGGGCACAACCATTATTTCTCTGAATGGTGAGCCCACCTTTGGAAAGGGGGGACTGCAGACCAAAAACGGGGACGGACCCCGGTCAGCTTCTCACCTTAGGATGGTTGACGCATACTGTTTTTTATTTGCAAACGCCTCGGAACGCTTTGGCACCATATAGCAGGGGGCAGGAGCATCTGGACCCGGGGGTAGCAAATAACAAAAGCTCCCTTCGCAAGGGGGTTGGGGCCTTGATGGGCCCAAAGGCAAATCGTGCCACTGGGCCTGCTGTGCTGTTCGCGGGGGCAATGGGCCACCCCATCTGACCCTTTCTTCCAGGCCCCGGGTGGTGACCTGCATTTTTACGCAGGGCCGGGGCCACTACTCCCTGGCCACGTTTACTTTTTCCCCCCAGATTCTACATATACCCTATTCGGCTCCTCTGGGTTCCCAAAAAAACTGCCACACCGCCGGTATCTGATTTTTCTCCAACCCCCACTAGGGAAAACTGCTGCCCGCCCGCGAGCCCCTGTGCCCCTACTTTTTTGGACCTGCGAAGCGGTTTTCTACCCCTGGGACTTGGCTCCCGACCTCCAACCCCGCTACCCGCTGACTCACGGCCACACAACCCACTTGGGGCTGTCCGCTGGCTCAGCAAGCTACTCCCCTTCCCACGAAAAGCCCCTTCTTCACCCGGGCCCCCAACTCGTCCTACATCATCACTCTTGTTTTTTATCGTCACGCTGTCCTCATCCCCGGGTCTTGGTATCAGAGTGCGACCCCTCACAACGGGACCTCCCATGCCCCTATCCACATCTATACTTTGCCGCCACTGCAAGAAGTAGGGATATTGGCCCTATTTCTTCGTTGCCCAAGTAGCTACTGACTGCCTCCTCAAATTGTTCTCCTCGCTATATAGTGGCGCTGACCCCAGACCACATAGTAGATCTCCGGCTGAGGGAAACCGGATGGACAGAGGCGGGATGAGGAAGGTGAGGGCCGTGACCCACTCCCGGGCCATGCCAAACTAAGGGTTGTGTTGACTTTCCCCACCGACTTTTGGGCTGGGGTTGTCAGATGTCATCTGGGGGAAGTGCATGACCTGTAACCAATCAAGAACCCTTGGGTTGCTGCCAGCACACACCGCTAGATGACAGCGGCATTGTGGCCTCACCGAATGACCCTGCTTGCGACGTCCCCTGTTTGCGCTGGGGACCTGGGCCTGCTCCAGGAAATTGTTTGTGCCACTCCCAAACTCGCAGGTGAAGAGCCTCCCACCTCTCTGCCTTACATACTGTTTGTTCTAAAAATGTACAGACACTGTTTGATGAAGATATCTGCTATGAAAAATACACACCGTGTATTTGACTCCAAATGAACCCAGTAACAAGCTTGGGTAACCCTTGGATATAAATTGCGCTTCAAAAATGGCCAGGAAAAATTTACTTGTATGTGCCGTTTAAAAACACTGTGTATTTTACTGAATATAAAGGCACAAACAGGCTTAATTAACCTTCGGATATGAATTATGCAACAGGCAAAATGTCTTCTTTGGCGGTGAAAAAGAATGTATCTTTTAGTGACCACAACAGCAGAACAACGCTTTATTAAAACCCCCGGAAATTAAATTGCGCAAAAGAATTGAGCAACAAAAATTACCACTTTTTTAGCGTGTTAAAGTGGCGTGTATTTTAAAGGTACACAACAACAGAAAAACTTGTAATTAACCTTTGTTATGAAAATTTTGCTACAAAGGAAAAAAAGTCTTTTTGGCGGTGAAAAAGAACGTTTCTTTTAGTGACCACAACAATAGAACAATGCTTAATTAACCCCTGGATGTAAATTGCGCAAAAGAAATGAGCAACCAAAAATGAAGTGGTATTTGGATTGTAAAAACGCTGTTTCTTTAAATGAATACAACAGAACAGGCTTAGATAACTCTTGGATATTCAATGTGCTGTGAGCAGATAGCATTAAAATGTATATGTAGCTGCATTGGAAGCACACTGGACTTCAGTTCCAATACCCCACAAAATCAGAATTAGAACGTAAGAGAAGCAGTCTCTGAGACAAGCTGAGACACCCCACAAAAATCGCTGTATAAAAATGAGTTCTTTAGTAAGAGATTTCATAAGCAGCCACGGCAGCACCTTCCCTACTCAGTACAGTGAGAGCGGTATGAGCTCCCAGCGTCGCGCCCGGACTTATATAGTGCGGTGACGTCACAGAATCCCGCCGGTCTCTGATTGGCTTGATCTCTGCACATGTCATGTAGGCTATGCCCTTCTTCCTCCCAGAGTTCTTTGCCCCATGTAACTCCATGTGCTCGCAGCCATTTTATCAATCAAAAGCATGCTTCGTTCCCGCAAAGTACCCCAAACTTCGACTTCGTTTAGAACCGAAGTTTTCCTGAAATTCTAAAGGAAGTCCACTTCCTTAGAATCAATTCGCCCATCTCTAGTTATCTAAGCCTGTTTGTGCTTTTGTAGTCAGTAAAATACACGGCGTTTCTACACACCACATACCAGTTAATTTTTTCCTGGTGATTTCTGTAGCGCAATTAATATCCAGGGGTTAACTAAGCCTGTTTGTGCTTTTGTAGTCAGTAAAATACACTGCGTTTTTACACGCCACATACCAGTTAATTTTTTCCTGGTGATTTCTGTAGCACAATTTATATTCAAGGGGTAATTAAGCATGTTTGTGCTTTTATATTCAGTAAAATAAACTGTGTTTTTAAACGCTAAAGACAGATACATTTTGCCTGGTGATTTCTGTAGCATAATTTATATCCAAGGGTTATTTAAGCCTGTTTGTGCTTTCTTATTCAGTAAAATACACTGCGTTTTTACACGACACATACCAGTTAATTTTTTCCTGGTTATTTCTGTAGCGCAATTTATATCCAAGGGGTAATTAAGCCTGTTTGTGCTTTTATATTCAGTAAAATAAACGGTGTTTTTAAACGCCAAAGACGAGTAAATTTTTCCTGGTGATTTATGTAGCATAATTTATATCCAAGAGTTATTTAAGCCTGTTTGTGCTTTCTTATTCAGTAAAATACACAGCGTTTATACATGCCACATACCAGTTCATTTTTTCCATGTTGATTTCTGTAGCATAATTTATATCCAAGGGTTACCCAAGCCTGTTAGTAGGTTTATTTAGAGTCAAATACAAGGTGTGTATTTATCATATACAGATATCTTCATTAAACAGAGTCTGTAAATTTTTGAACAAACAGTATGTCCGACAGAGAGGTGGCAGGCTCTTCACATGCGAGTGGCAGTGGCACAAACATTTCTGGAGCAGGCCCAGGTCGTAGCACAGTAAGGGGACGTCGCAGCAGGGGTCACTCGGTGACGCCAGAACTGCTGGTGTTATCTAGCGGCCGTGTGTTGACCAGCAAACCAAGGGTTCTTGATTGGTTGACTAGGTCATCCACTTCCTCCCAGATGACATCTGACAACCCCAGTCAAGAGTCGGAGGGAACGTCAGACACAACCCTTAGTTGGCATGGCCCGGGAGTGGGTCAGCGGCCCTCACCTGTCCTCATCCCGCCTCTTTCCCAACCGGTTCCCTCAGCCAGAGATCTACTATGTGGTCTGGGCTCAGTGCCACTATACAGTGAGGATGAACAATTTGAGGACAGTCAGCAGCTACATGGCAGCAAAGATGTGGGACCAACATCCTCTGCTTCTTGCAGTAGGTGGCAAAGTATGGATGTCGAGTGTGGCATGGGATGTCATCTTGTGAGGGTTCGGCCCTTGCATACCAAGACCGTTGAGGAGAACAGCAGTCAAGATCCAACAATAATCGATGATGATGTAGCCAACCTCACTTGGGAGTCGGGTGAAGCAAGGGCTTCATCATCGTCAGGAGAAGAGGGCATCAGCTTGCGCGTCAGGCTGCGGCGCAGCCAGCGTGGGGGTTGTGTGGCCGTGAGTCAGCAGGATAGCAGCAGTGTGAGGTCGGGAGCCAAACAGCCACGGGGTAGAAAACATGCTTCTCAGGTCCAAGAAAGTAGTGGCACAGGGGCAGCGGCAGTACTAGTCACTCAGTGGGGAGCGTTGGCGGTAAAATCAGCTACTCGGCGGTGTGGCAGTATTTGCTAAGAAACTGGAGGAGCCGAACATGGGTATATGTAGAATCTGTGGGCAGAAAGTTAAGTGTGGACAGGGAGCTAACATTGGCACCACGGCCCAGCGTCGAAACATGCAGCGTCACCATCTGGTGGCCTGGGAGAAACGTGGCTCAGATGTGGTGGTCCATCCTGCCGCCACAGCAGCAGCGCCCTGTGGCATGCATGCCATTTCAGCCAGTCAAGTCTCCACCACTTCTGCAGGAGGGAGCTGTTTCTCTTTGCCATCATCTCCCGGTCCAGATGCTCCTGCTCCTTGCTACTCATGGCGCCAGCAGTCGTTCAACGAGGCGATTGCAAAGAGACAACAGTATGTGTCCAACCATCCTAAGGTGCAGAAGCTGACCGTGCTCCTGTCCAAGTTGTTGGTACTGCAGTCCCTCTCTTTCCAAATGGTGGAAAGCCGAGGTGCTTAGCCGAGGTGGAGAGTTCCAAGCCGTAATTTATTTTCCAAAAAGGCAGCACCAGCCCTTCACAAATATGTAGAACAGAAGGTGGGCCAGTCCTTGAGCTTATCGGTTTGTTCCAAAGTGCATGGCAGCGCGGACATGTGGAGCTGTAACTATGGTCAGGGCCAGTACATGTGGCCCACTGGGTGAATGTGTTTCCTGCCCAGCCACAGCAACAACTTGGACAGGAGATGCCGCTTTCTCCTCTACGTTGTCAAACTGCTGCTCCTGCGCCAATGTCCGCCTCCTCCTCCTCCACCACCACCACCATCTCAGCCTCCACATGTACTGCTCCATCATACCATATGTGTACGGCACAGCGGTGTCACGCAGTTCTACACCTGGCTTGCCTCGGCGAACGAAGTCACACAGGGGAGGAACTGCTCCAGGTCATGCAGCAAGAAATCGATGTGTGGCTTTCTCCCTGCCAACTGCAAATCGGAACCATGGTGACGGACAATGGTAGGAACATGTTGTCCGCGCTGCACCAAGGAGGGATGTTCCATGCGCCCTGCATGGCGCACGTGTTCAATCTGGTTGTGAAAAGGTTCCTGAAGTCTTCCACCGATCTTCATAAGATTCTGAAAATGGCCAGGAAACTGTGCATGCACTTCATCCATTCCTACAAAGCCAGGCAAACCCTCGTCGAGTTGTAGCGGCAGAATGGCCTCCCCCAACACACGCTGATATGCGATGTTTCCACCGGTTGGAATTCCAGCCTGCACAGGTTGGAATGACTGTATGAACAGAGAAAGGCCATTAACGATTTTTTGATGATCCAGGCGGACAGGACTACTCCCATGTGTAACTTTGATGTCAGCCAGTGGCAGCTCATGCGTGACACCTGCCGTTTGTTGAGGCCATTCGAGGAGGCCACGTTATTTGTCAGTCCCCAGGCCTCTGGGATGAATAATGTCATTCTACTGCTTCATGTCCTGGAACAGATGCTGAAAAATCTGTCTGGGCAGGGGACTGAAGACGTGGCGACTACATCTCACGGCCACTTGAGTCCGGTGGGGACTGAACTGGAGGAAGAGGAGGAGAAGGAGGACATTGGAGCACAAGCATCGTCTGGTGAAATGAGTGGTTTTTCTACCCAGGTGACAGGAGAGGAGGATCAGGAGCAGCTGGAGGAGGTAGATGGAGATGAGGAAGACAAGGCAGATGACTCCCAAGCACCGTGGCAGTATACAGTGGAGATGGAGGCAGGGAGTCCCTCAGAGTCACTTACGCACATGACCCGCAGCATGCTGATTTGCCTGGCTAGTGACAGCCAAATAGTCACCATCCGGCAGAGGAATGACTTCTGGCTCTCCACCCTCTTGGTCCCTCGCTACCGGTCCAAAATGGGAAGTTTTTTTCCAGCTGCTGAGAGGGAGGACAAACTCAAATACTATAGAGAAATCCTCCGTAGTCAGTTGGCCGCTGCCTATGTGCGGCATCGTCCATCCTCTGACAAGTGTGACCGGGCGGTTCCTCAGCGCTCACGTACCACTGCCACGGCTGCTGTAGGAAAGTGGGGGGGTAGGAGCAGTACCAGCTCCATCAGCAGCAACCTAAGTCTGGAGTCACTGATGAGCAGCTTCCTTCACCCGCCTAGTGAGGAGAGCACTCACCAGCACCAGTAGCAGCAGGACCTGAAGCAGACCCTGAACCAACAGGTGGTGGCATACTTGGACAGCACTCTGCCACACCAGTTAGAAGATCCACTGGACTACTGGGCAGCCAAACTGGATGTGTGGCCGCAACTTGCCGAGTTTGCAGTGGAGAAGCTGTCCTGCCCAGCCAGTAGTGTGGCATCAGAGCGGGTATTCAGTGCGGCGGGGGCCATCGTTACCCCAAGGAGAACCACCTTGTCCATCAGAAATTTGGAACGACTGACCTTTGTCAAGATGAATCAGGCGTGCATCGGCCAGGATTTCCACACACCAATGCCTTAGGCATCAGATTACATCAGCCATGACGCCTCATCAAAACTTTGAGAAATGAGTCTGGATTCAAAATACCTGCCTCAGCCACTATTCTGATGACGCCACCCGCCTGATGTCAAACATCTTCTGCCAGTCTCTCCATCTGCCTATCACCATCTTTACCAGGGACTGGTATTGCCACCCACCTCCACACTCTGTCATTGTGCCACTCTATCACCTTATGCTGCTGCTGCTGTTGCTGGTGCTGTGACCTCCACACTGTGTCATTGTGCCACTCTCTGACCTCATGCTGCTGCTGTTGTTGCTGCTGCCATCACCTCCACACCCTGTCATTGTGCCACTCTATGACCTCATGCTGCTGCTGCTGCTGCTGCTGCCGTGACCTCCACACACTGTCATTGTGCCATTCTCTGACCTCATACTGCTGCTGTTGCTGTCGTGACCTCCACACTCTGTCATTGTGCCAATCTGTGGCCTACTCCTGTTGGTGCCACCTCAAGAATTTGTCATTATGCCACGCTCTGACCTCATGCTGTTGCTGCTGCTGTCAACTCCACACCCTGTCATTGTGCCACTCTATGACCTAAAACTGCTGCTGCTGCTGTGACCTCCACACTCTGTCATTGTGCCATTCTCTGACCTCATAATGCTGCTGTTTCTGTCGTGACCTCCACACTCTGTCATTGTGCCACTCTGTGGCCTACTCCTGTTGGTGCCACCTCCAGAATTTGTCATTGTACCACTCTCTGACCTCAAGCTGCTGCTGTTGATGACATCACCTCCACACTGTGTCATTGGGCCACTTTAGGGGCTTCTGATGTTGCTTCTACCTTCAGAATTTGTCATTGTGCCACTCTGTGGCCTACTTATGCTGCTGCCAAATGACCGCTGTCTCACTCGAACACCCTGTGGTTTCCTAATGCTGTTTCCACCCTCACCACTCTATGATGTTGCCACTATGTTTGGTTTTCCCCTTCTTTTCACCTGTCAGAAGGAATGGGAAGGATCAGGATTGTCTAGCCAAAAGCAGGAGTGGATACAGAACACAGAAGACATGCAAAATATTCTATTTACTGGTTATCTCTGTTTTAGATCAACTCCTGTTTGTTTTTGGCCATAGCAATACTGATGGATTATTGACCGATTGAAAGTGACACTGATGGATGAAAGGAAGGGCAAAATGATCAGAGACGTCAATGCAAAATTACTGCCGGCACCCTCTCCACTCATTCGGTGGGGGGCTCTACCGGTATCAGCGTTTCACAGAATAGGTTATGTCATATTCTGTGATGGTTTAAAGGTCTGGCCTCATGGAGTGACCCCTGCTGTTCTACAGCACCCTACAGGCTCTCTGCAGCCAGCAAATAGCTGTTTTTTAACGCGATTCGTCCCGAAGTAATTTTGTCGGGAAATTCGTCAAAGTCGGCGAATCGAATTTTTGAGAAATTCGCCAATCTCTAGTTATCGATTCTGCCGTGACAAAGACGGAGGTGGAGGTGGCTTTGTAATAGTGAGATCATAGACATCCATGCAAGCACCATATGAAAAGCATTACACACACCTGGAAGGGTGGCCCAAAAAACGGTAAAGAAGCCTTGACTTCAATATCATTGCTAGAATAATTGGCTCAAGTTTACAAAAAAGTAAGAAAAGTGGACAGTAGAAGTTTAGAAACAAGTAATTTGAGTTGATGAGATGAAAGCTATAGACTGGGCTCTGATGGGGGCAAATGAGTCTGGAAGAATGAAGGGAAAAGGGGCTAATTTATTGAGAATTTGAAGAAATTGTCAAGTTTGGTGGAGGAAGTCTGATGATATGGGGATGTTTCACAGCCAAAGATGTTGGATACTTGACCAGGATCGATGTTGCTCTCAATGCTGAGCTATATGTGAGTGTCCTACAAGAGGAGTAACTTCATACACTCGAGTACTATGGGTAGGAGAAGACGTCATAATGTTCCAGCAGGACAACGAACTGATGCATATATCAAGGTTGGAGAAGGAATGGTTCAATGACAATGCAGTAAAGTTCCTGTATTGGCCTCCATAGTCCCAGGATCTCAACTCAATCCAACACTTGTGGGTAGAGTTGAAGAAAAAGCTTTCTAAATAGGTCAAAATGTGAAAAAAAATTTACTTGTGCCATGTTTGCAGGAATTTTGTTTTTATTCAGTTAAAATGTTGTGTTCTCTGTATTCTACAGGTAAACACATCTGCCAATACCAAACATATAGGGTTTTTTTTTTATGTTTAGGTACTGTAAAAAAATTCCAAATACTTTCAATTTTTTAAATTTGCGCCATGGAGCCATGTTCTGTGACCAATAACTTTTTTGTACTAATACCTACAGGCTTGAGGGGGACGAAATTTTCTGCAGGCTGAAGTGTATTGGCACCAGTTTGGAATACATGCAACTTTTCTGATCAATTTTGACGTTTGGATTTTTTTTTTCTTCTCTAGTTTTCAGCGTACAAGATAAATTATGTCATATTTTAATACCTCAGACTTTTTGGGATGCAGCGATACTAAATATGTGTAACTTTTTTATTATTTTATTTTTTTATTTGAAAAATGGCAAAAGGGGCTGATTTGAACTTTTATTTATTTATTTTTTTACACATTAAAACTAGGGTGCTTCACCACTAGAGGGCGCGATCATTTCTACAATCTAATGCATTGTACAAGCAATGCATTAGGATGTACCAATATGAAGTTTCACTACTTCCTTCCTTCACAAGGCTTCCAGCTGCCATGTTAACCGATTGAAACCCCAAAATTTCACCACAGGAGCTCCAATCGGAGTGAAGAACGGTGTGCGGCACAGTTTCTCATTCATTTAGACGCTGCGGCAAAATTGTTAAACTGCGCAGGATGACGGCGATGCCATCCCGCACTGTAACCACCGGGTGTTAGCTGTAATTAGCAGCTAACACCTGCCCCAATCCTGCTTACAAAGCCCCTTAGTGACCCTAGGACATACTCATACATCCAGGATCATTAAGGGATTAACTTAAAGTACATTTGGCCGATTGCGATTACTCTGACTCCTGTATACACAAACACACACTTGGTTTGACCACATATGATCTCAGTAGGGAGATGGGAAAAGGCCACCTCTGGCAGCGGATAACTTCCTTTTAGAACAAAGGTTTAGACATGTTTTAAATTTATCATACTTGATCCTTCCTTTTCTCTGAAATCTATAACCAATTATCAGCCAGACACCTAACACATTAGAGATCACCCAATCTTGCTGAAAATGTGGGTTTGGTTGACATCAGCTTTAAATGGGTATTCTCAACAGACAAACTGATGAAGTATCCACAGGATATACCATCAATTGTTATGGGTGCCAACCCTGGAACCAACACCTTTCACAAAAATGGGCCACAAAACCTCTCCAAATTAATTGGAGAGGTGGTTGGAACAGTCCCATTAATTTCAATAAAGGTTCTGAGCATAGCCAAGAGCGCCACACCATGGTGCCTTAAACCATTTCATTCAATGGTAGAGTTCTGACCACCTCTCCGCTAAAAATGGAGATGTTTTGGGACCCATTCTCAAAATAGGTGCAGGTCCCAGAGGTGTCACCCACACCTATAACACATTGATAGCATTTCTTATCGATATGCCACCAATCTATATAGTGGAAACACCCCTTTAACTGTATGGTCATCTTACTGTAGGGAAATAATATGGTGGACAAGAAGTAACTATTTTATTTGTATAGAGCCTTGAATTAAAATGTTGCAATAATCACTAATAAAAAGATTTCTTCTCATCAGCCTGCAGAAGGACTTCAATACAGCACTGCCTCCTATTGCACTGAACATTTCAATTTCTTCTCTTGATAACATTTAACCGGGTTTTAAGTACAGTTTAAAGGTAAATATATATTCTAAGTTCTTTTATTCCTTTTGTAAAATACATACAGGTCTTGTCACAAAATTCTACCTTGTATTGGCACCTAGTTCTGTAGTTGTTCTATACCTTGATGTAACATTCTTTTCTAGTGGAAATCTCAATTTCTACAGTTTTCTGACTTGACAGATTTTCTTGGCCTGTCGCTTATTAATTTCAAAAATTCCTATTCCATATTGCTTATCTTTCCATCTCATTTTAATATTTCCATTCTTTAAAAATCTAATACATACATAATGGGCGACATGTGTGAACGGGGGCTGTGCCAGAATTCTGGCGTCATAAAGCTATAGTAGATCAGTTCGATAGATAACAGGTGCACTCCAAACTTTGTGCTTTGGTACCGCGCCAAAGATACTTTTTATCGCGCCAAAGTTTTGGGGCGTTCTGGGGGCGTCGCACCACATTCATAGAAGTAGACACATTTATGATTCCTTGATGCCAAAACTTTGGCGCAGAATAGCTATAACTAGAGATAGGCGGAGTTCTCAAAAATTCGATTCGGTGACTTCGCCGAATTTTCCGACATTCATTTAGAATTTCAGGAAAATTTCGGTTCTGCACGAAATAGAAGTTTGGGGTAATTCATGGGAACAAAGCATGTTTTTAATTGCTAAAATGGCCACAAGCACATGGTGTGATACAGGGCAGAGAAGTCTGGGAGGACGAAAGGAGGACCCACAATGACATGTGCAGAGAGGAAGCCAATCAGAGACCGGCGGGATTCTGTGACATCACTGCACTATATAAGTCCGGACGTCATGCTCGCTCCTCACACTGCTTTCATTGTGCTGCTGCTGCATATGCTGCTGCAGAGATCTCACACAAAAGAAATTTGTTTTTAACAGCGATTTTGGGGGGGGGGTGTCACTGCTTTTATCATAGACTGCTCCTCTTCCGTTATAATTAGGATTCAGTTTGTGAGGTATTTTAATTCTGCCCCATGTACATTTTAATGCCATCTGGTCAGTTCTGGAGCGCATTGAATATCCAAGGGTTATCTAAGCCTGTTTGTGCTTTTGTAGTCAGTAAACTACACAGCGTTTTTACACGCCACATACCAGTTAATTTTTTCCTGGTGATTTCTGTAGCGCAATTTATAACCAAGGTTTATCTCAGCCTGTTTGTGCTTTTGTAGTCAGTAAATTACACAGCGTTTTTACACGCCACATACCAGTTAATTTTTTCCTGGTGATTTCTGTAGCGCAATTTATATCCAAAGTTTATCTAAGCCTGTTTGTGTTTTTGTAGTCAGTAAAATACAGGGTGTTTTTACACGCCACATACCAGTTAACTTCTTCCTGGTGATTTCTATAGCGCAATTTATATCCAAGGGTTATCTAAGCCTGTTTGTGCTTTTGTAGTCTGTAAAATACACGGCGGTTTTACACACCACATACCAGTTAATTTTTTCCTGGTGATTTCTGTATCGCAATTTATATCCAAGGGTTATCTATAGAGATGGGCGAAGTTCTCAAAAATTCGATTCAGTGACTTCGCCGAATGTCCCGACAAAATTTGTTTCGGTCCGCTTTGCTTTGGGACAAATCACGTTAAAAAACAGCTATTTCCAGGCTACACAGAGCCTGCAGGGTGCTATAGAACGTTGTGCCATGCTTAAATATGCAGAGGGAGCTTGGTTTGGTCTTCATACAATGTTGTGTTTTAGTATGACACGCATATTACTGCCGCCGCTCTTAGAATCGCTTCACTATAAAATTCCCTGGGCACTTAAGAGGGCAAAACTGATCATAAAACTGAAGCGGGAATGTAGCCTGATAAAGTCATGGCAGCAAAAGCTGGAAAAAACTGAGGGCTACGATCCTACCATAGCGTCAAAGAACACAGTAGTAGGTTACCGGAGCCACCACAGATCGCAGCACAGTAAGGGGACGTCACAGCAGGAGTCACCCTGCGAGGCCACAGCATCCGGTGTCATCTACCGGCCATGTGTTGACCACACACTAGGTCATACACTTTCTCCCAGATGACATCTGACAACCCCAGCCAAGAGTTGGTGGGTTTGTCACACACAACCCCTTATTGGCATGGCCCGGAAGCAGGTGAGGGGCTCTCACCTGACTTCAACCCACCTCTGTCCCGTTCGCTTCCCACATCCAGAGAACTACTATGGGCTGTGGCCTCTGCACCACTATACAGTGAGGACCAACTATTTGAGGACAGTGGGCAGCAAAGAGGTGGGGAAGACATCCGCTGCTTCTTGCAGAAGCGGGCAAATAGTGATGAGGAGAGTTGCGATGGGGGGTTATGTTGCGAGCGGTCAGGCTTTGTACAGCGACACGTTGAGGAGGACGGCGGTGACAGGCAAACACTAATCGATGTAACTGATCGCACATGGGAGACGGGAAAAGCAGGCGAGGCTGGGACAAGTTATTCTGGTGCCCTAGTTAAACAAGGCATAAAGTGCCTTCCAAACGGAAAATTCTGTCCACTTCATGCCTCCTTGTGCCCCATTTTCTCCCTGGGATGAAGTGGCGCCCTACGCGGTCGCCTACCCTTGACTACCAATTGTCCCGGCCCTGGAAGCATTCCGTTATCTCTACATAAAGTTTTAGGAGACAGGAGGAGAAGAATTAGGCTTTGGACGACAGACAATCTGGGATATTGGACAGTATAGAGTTAATGTATGGGCCGGAGATGTAAAGTTGGGTGTCATCAGCATACTGGCGGTTTTGAAAGCCATGTGATGCTATGAGCTGACCCAGACCAACAGTGTACAAGGGTTCATCATTATCATAGGGAGAAGAGAGCAGCAGCTTCCGTGTCAGGCAGTTGCGCAGCCCGTAAGTCGGTAGTGTGACCGGGAGTCAGCAGGGTGGCAGCAGTGAGAGGTTGGGAGCCAAACGGCCACGATTTAGACCACCCACTTTACAGGTCCCAGAAGGAGCAACACAGGGGCTCACCAGGTCAGCGGCGGTAAAAATGAGTCAGTGCAGCGCTTTGGTTGTAACATTACGTACTTGGCGGTGTGCCAGTTTTTTCACGAGACACCAGAGGAGGGTTGAACATAACTATATGTAGAATCTGTGGGCAGAGTAAAGCATGACCATGGACCTAACTTTAGTAACACGGCCCTGCATAGACATCATGCAGTGTCAGAATAGGTTTGTCAGATGTGGTGGTCCATCCTGTCCCAACAGCTGTAGCACCCAGTGGCACGCCTCCCATTTCAGGCAGTCATGGCTTCACCAGCTCTGCCGAAGACAACTCCCTGTCTATTACATCATCTACCGGTCCAGATACTCCTGCTCCTCGGCACTCATGGTGCCAGCAGTCATTCACCGAGATGATTACCAAGAGTCAGCATTATGTGTCTAGCCATCGCTAAGTGCAGAAGCTAACTGTGCTCCGGTCCAAGTTGATGGTACTGCAGTCCCTCCCTTTTCAAGTGGTGGACTCTGCACCATTCAAAGAACTGGCCAGGAAACTTGGCATTCACTTCAGCCATTGTAACGACACGGGTAGTGGCTGCTCTGGAACACCGCAAGCGGTGGTAGCGGCCATGCCAAGGAGCGGGGTCTAAGTAGGTCCCGGTTTTCACCAGAGCCTGCCGCAAGGCAGGATGGACTTTCTGCGGCGGTAGTCCTACCAGGTCGCTACCCCTGGCGCGACTAGCTTTCGGTGGCAGCCTAGGCGCAGCGAGGTATCGAATCGTAAGACAAAACTAGTAGGCAAAGGTCGGCCAACAGGTCAGGGCAGGCGGCGGAGATTCGAGGTCAGGTAACATAGCAGAAAGGTCGGGTACACAGGCAGACAGGAACTGATGAACAGGTGGAAATTGATGAAAAGGAATAAATTTATTAACAGGGGGAAATTGATGAACAGGAATAAATATATTAACAGGGTGAAATTATTGAACAGGGGGAAATTGATGAACAGGTAACAGGGGAGGGCCTCCCCTTTTTCCACCATTAACAGGGGAGGGCCTCCCATTTTTCCACCTTTAAAAGGGGAGGACCTCCACTTTTTAAACATTTAACAGGGGAGGACCTCCCCTTTTTTCATACAAAGCCAGTTTTGCAGCTGTCTTTTTTTTGTTTTTGGTCCCATTCCAGTTGTGTTCTGAATTCCAGCAACAATGGCACAGAATGCAAAATAAGCACCTAAAACAATTCTTGTAGTTATGGTCTCCTTCAGTTCAAGTTCCATACGCTGCATTTGAACATACTGGTGTAATGCAGAAACTGGATTCAAACCACCATGTTTATACTTCATGAGTGTTTGATTGTCACTGCTGTCCTCCTCAACGGTCTTGGTATGCAGAGGCTTACCGCTCGCCAAAAAACCTCCCATGCCACTCTCCACATCAATACTGCAAGAAGCAGAGGATATTGGCCCCATTTCTTCGCTGCCAAGTAGCTGCTGACTGCCCTCCTCAAATTGTTCATCCTCGCTGTATAGTGGCGCTGAGCCCAGACCACATAGTAGATCTCTGGCTGAGGGGACCGGATGGGACCGTGGCGGGTTGAGGATGGGTGAGGGCCGCTGACCCGCTCCCGGGCCATGCCAACTAAGGGTTGTGTCTGACGTTCCCACCGACTCTTAGCTGGGGTTGTCAGATGTCATCTGGGAGGAAGTGGATGACATAGTCAACCAATCAAGAACCATTGGGTTGCTGAACAACACACGGCCACTAGATGACACCGGCAGTTCTGGCCTCACCGAGTAACCCCTGCTGCGACGTCCCCTTGCTGTGCTATGACCTGGGCCTGCTCCAGGAACGTTTATGCCACTGCAACTCGCAGGTGAAGAGCCGCCATCTTGTTGCTACTGTTTGTTCTAAAATTTTAAGACACTGTTTGATGAAGATATTGATATGATAAATAAACACCCCGTATTTGACTCCAAATGAACCAGTAACAAATTTGGGGGAACCCCCTTTGGGTATAAAATTTCGCTCCACAAAAGGCCAGGAAAAAATTTTCTTTTATGTGCCGTTTTTAAAAAAACTGTGTATTTTATGAATATAAAAGCACAAACGGGCTTAATTAACCTTCGGAAGTTAATTGCTTCTTTGAAGGTGAAAAAAATCGTTTCTTTTAGTGACCACAACAGCAGAACAACGCTTAATTAACCCTTGGATGTTTTAAATTGTGCAAAGGATAATATGCTGCCAACTATATACAGCTTTGTAGACGTGTTAAAATTTGGTTTGATATTTACGGTACACAAAAACCCGAAAATACTTGTAATTAACCTTCGGTTATGAATTATGCTACAGGAAAAATTTATTCTTTGGCGGTGAAAAATAACGTTTCTTTTAGTGACCACAACAGCAGAACAACATTTAATTAACCCCTGGATCTAAATTGCGCAAAAGACAGGAGCAACCAAAAATTACCAGCTTTGTAGGGTGTTAAAATGGGGTGTATTTTACGGTACACAACAGAAAATCTTGTAATTAACCTTCGGATATGAATTAGGCTACAGGAAAAATTGCTTCTTTGGCGGTGAAAAAAGCACCTTTATTTTAGTGACCACAACAGCAGAACAACGCTAAATTAACCCCTGGATCTAAATTGCGCAAAAGAAATGAGCAACCAAAAATTAAGTGGTATTTGGATTGTAAAAACGCTGTTTTTTTAAATGAATACAACAGGAACAGGCTTAGATAACCCTTGGATATTCAATGTGCTGTGGGCAGATAGCATTAAAATGTATATGCAACTGCATTGGACGCACACTGTACTTCAGTTCCAATACCCCACAAAATCAGAATTAGAACGTAAGAGAAGCAGTCTCTGAGACAAGCTGTGAGTTCTTTAGTATCAGCTATCATAAGCAGCCGCGGCAGCACCTTCCCTACTCAGCACAGTGAGAGCGGTATGAGCTTCCAGCGTCGCACCCGGACTTATATAGTGCGGTGACGTCACAGAATCCCGCCGGTCTCTGATTGGCTTCATCTCTGCACATGTCATGTAGGCTATGCCTTTCTTCCTCCCAGGGTTCTTTTCCCCATGTAACGCCATGTGCTTGCAGCCATTTTATCAATCAAAAGCACGCTTCGTTCCCCAAACTTCGACTTCGTTCAGAACCGAAGTTTTCCTGAAATTCTAAACGAAGTCCACTTCATTAGAATCAATTCTCCCATCTCTAGTTATAACATCCAGACCAAGTTAAAAGTGGTCTGCCTGAGACTGAGTTGTCGTATTGTCACTAGTCTGCGTATGTATGTATGACCTGCAGAAGAACAGGTTCATACATTATGGCGCATTCTATACTACCTTAAAGTGATTTAGCAATTGTCTGTCAGCCCTAGAATTCATACATGTTGCCCTATGTGCTTTAGCAAAACACTGCCACCATGTGATTGGACGACCACATTACCCACTAAGTAATTTATATAGGGTCAATAAAGAGGGACTTCACACCTTATTGTCTATATTGTAGTGGACACATTGTCCCGCACTCACCAGCTGGGAGGTGTGGGTTGAGAGAGAATGATGCCACCTTACCCATTCACCATTGTAGCCACAATAGTTCCTGCTACACTCACAGTCAACGCACAAGACAAAGTGTAGTACAAGAATATACAGTGGGCTGTGGGCGGTACCAAGAGGTGAAGGTAAGGCTGCCTCATCCAAACTCACTCCACTGTATCCTGTACCTTGCTCTCCACAGTGTAGCGAATTAACATTTATATATAGATTATATTTGTTGTTCTTGTACAAGAAATTTCCCCTTAAGTGGATGCATTTTCTCTTATAGTCACTGTCCTAGGATAGGATCAACTCCTATTCCTTTCAAACCAATATGCATAAATGCATATATTAAGCACATCACATAGCAGGAAGGGAGTTTATCCCAAAAATAAATTTCTATCCATCAACATTTCCGCTGATGTTTCTGTAGCATTGTGGGACACTTATTTATACTAGATAGCTATCTGGCAACAGCTTTTATATCTAATTAATCCATTAGCAAGTATATTCAGCTCAGCATGTTATCAACAAAGCAGAAAGAGATGAGCTGCTGCCCGACGCCCCTCCAGGATTTCTCTGAGAGATACAACAATGACGTTCATCCACTGTGATACATGCCCCTTCCCAATCTGGAAGCTTTTGCCGAGAAATTAAATGTTTTTAGTCATCAAAATCAAAACTAATAAGACTTTTTTCATAATGTTTCATAATAAACAAAGTTACAAAGAAACAGACAGAGCTCAAAAGGATTCTATGAATCTGTATTTCATAAGATTTCATTTATCTTCTTCCCATCTGGAGGCGTCTATGGACAAATTTCATGTCTCTAGACATAATATCTCACATCATGACAACACAGATCCAAAGAATCCCATTAAACTCAATAAAATTCTATCTATGTTATAGGATGCTTTATATTAATGGATTCCTTACATCTAACTATACAGAATTGGATTCTTATCAGAAATACTACGTTCTAACCTGCAATGCTATACAAAACAGTAAGAAATGCTTTTAATAAATTAAATAAGGTGTGCAGTAATACTTTTAAAGTATGTTTCATGAGATGTAGTTAATGATGTATACTATCTGACTTAGGGAAAGTAATATGTTTCCATTCTTAAGTGTGTGCTTATATTCACTACAACTCAGAAACTCTTATAGCCAAAATTTGTCATTTTTATGCATTAATACAGTATCTCACAAAAGTGAGAACATCCTTTACATTTTTGTAAATATTGTATTATATCTTTTCATGGAACAACACGGAAGATAGGACACTTTCATACAATGTAAAGTAGTCAGTGTACAGCTTGTATAACAGTTTAAATTTATTGTGCCCTCAAAAAAACTCAACACACAGCCATCAATGTCTAAACCACTGGCAACAAAAGTGAGTACACTCCTGCATGAAAATGGACAAATTGTGCCAAATTCACCATTTACTTTCACTGAAACTTCAAATGGCACTTCATGGCAAAGAACTATCTGAGGATCTGAAAAATAGAATTGTTGCTCTACATAAAGATGGCCTAGGCTATAAGAAAATGGCCAATACCCTGAAACTGAGCTTTGGCATGTTGGATAAGACCATAGAGCAGTTTAACAAGATAGGTTCCACTCAGAACAGGCCTTGCCATGGTCGATCAAAAAAGTTGAGTGCACGTTCTCAGTGTTATATCCAGAGACTGTCTTTTCAAAATAAACGTATGAGTGCTGTCAGGATTGCTGCAGAGGTTAAAGGGGTGGGAGGACAGCCCGTTAGTGTTCAGACCATATGCTGCACACTGTATCAAATTGGTCTGCATGGCTGTCATTCTAGAAGAAACCCTCTTCTAAAGATGATGCACAGGAAAGCCCACAAACAGTTTGCTGAAGATAAGCAAATGAAGGGTATGGATTACTGGAACCATGTCCTGTTGTCTCATGAGACCAAGATAAACATATTTGGTTCAGATGGTGTCAAGTATGTGTGGTGGCAACCAGGTCAGGAGTACAAAGACAAGTGTGCGTTACCTACAGTTAAGCATAGTGGTGTCATGGTTTGGGGCTGCATGAGTGCTGCCAGCTGTGGGAAGCACACATTGAGGGAACCATGAATGCCAACATGTACTGTGACATACTGAAGCAGAGCATGATTCCCTCCTTTTAGAAACATGGTTGCAGGGCAGTATTCCAATACAATAATGATCCCCAAAACACCTCTAAAATAACCACTGCCTTGCTAATGAAAATGAGGATGAAGGTGCTGGACTGGCCAAGCATGTCTCCAGACCTGTACCTTGTTGAGCATTTGTGGGCTTCCTCACATGGAAGGAGGAGGAGCGCAAGGTCTGTAGCATATGCCAGCTCCATGATGTCGTAATTGAGGAGTGGAAAAGAATTCCAGGGGCTGCAACCTGTGAAGCTCTAGTGAACTCCCTGCCCAAGAGAGTTAAAGAAGTGCTAGAAAATAATGGTGGCCACACAAAATAGTGACATTTTGGGCACAATTTGTCCATTTCCTCTTAGGGGTGTACTCACTTTTATTGCCAGTGGTTTAGGTATTGATGGCTGTGTGTTGAGTTATTTTGAGGGCACAACAAATTTACACTGTTATACAAGCTGTACACTGACTACTTTACATTGTATCAAAGTGTTAGATCTTCAGTGTTGTCCCATGAAAAGAAACAATCCAATATTTACAAAAATGTAAGGGTGTACTAATTTTTGTGAGATACAGCAAAAAATAGTGTGCAATACTTTTACAGCACGTTTCAGGAGATATAATTAATAATGTATACTATCGGACTTAGGGAAAGTAATATGTTTCAATTCTAAAGTGTGTGCTTATGTTCACGACAATTCAGAAACTCTTACAACCAAAATTTGTCATTTATATGCATGTATAACATGTGACTGTTGTGTTCTGTGATTGGCTGCAATATCATGTGGGTGATGTATGTGACATAATCGGTGGTGAACAGTGGACAGCAGTAACTCAGTTTTTAATATGCATGAAATACCTTTTTTGAATATTTTCTCTCTTACACATCACCTATATGTAGCTACCTTTACGTCAATATGTCACTCTTTGAAGGATAACTTCATTTTAACATGTCAAAAGTTTTTTTATTGGTGAGGGCCTGGGCTAATGAAGGGATATAAACATTCTGCTAAGTTCTGTGCCTCTTTAGTTTCACTTGTCCCTCCTCAGAAAGCAAAGAGTCAACTGATTCACAGAACGTCTCATAGCCTCTTTATGAATCTGTACACTGCTCCTTTAGCGCTCCAAGAAATGGTGAGGATAGCAGCATTGAAACAAAAGGGCAAAGTGCATAGAAAAACACTGCTGCCTCTTTAGTTTAGCAATCAGTGGTGATATCAGCATTTAGAGCCCCACTGATGACAAATTCTAAAATGACGATCAGATTTCTCAAAAGTAGTGTTGCTCAACTACCCCATTCCTAGTCATAGCCATAGCCCTTACCCTAAGTTGGCGTTAGGTTAAGGGTATTAATTGGTATTAATGGGAGCTCAACGGTCAATGTCAAATTTGGCACAAATCTAAGTGATACTTATTTACCCAAACAAAAAATTACAAAAAAAAACCCCTAACTCTAACCCTAAATTGGAATTAGGGTTAGGGTTTTTTACTATGTATTAATGGTTAAATTACACTTACTTAATCCTTTAGGCCCAGAGACATGCCCAGTGCGGTGTCACTTCTGGTGCAACATCTGACATCCTATATGATGTCACCTCCGGTTACCATAGTATATGGGTTAACTCCATGTTATGGTAACTCCTACATTATGGTAACCAGTAAATCACAGAGATTCAGGTAAAATTTGACATCAGCCTAAACCCAAGGCACAACACTAGTCACTAGTTTGTCAGAATGATAGGTACCCTTTAACTAACCATGTCTCATGACTTGGATTATCAGCTAAACCAATGATGCCTATCTGTTTTCAGCAAGTTTGTATCAGCACAGAGTAAGGTTGTGACTAGCTTTATAATATGCTATGCGAACAGCTTCACAAAAAGGATTGACTTTCCCTGTGGAGATCTACCTTAATATTTGGAGAGTTCATTTGTAATGGAGCCTGGAAAAATAAAGGCAAAATTGTGCGTTTCAAGAAGGATCTTAATCTGTGGTAAAAAGCAGCAAAAAGCCCAAAAATGCTACTATATACTCATAGCTGTTCGGGTTAGGCTGATAACATTAGTATTATTTCAAGGCCCTTTAAGGGGGTCGAACAGTTAAGTAATTTTCATATTTTTGGAAGACAACTATTTTGCCTAAATGATTATAAAATGGACAAACATATTTAAAAAAGGCCTGTTTATTATTCAGTGTTATTTTTTTAAAAAGTTAGTAAATAAAATAATAATAGTGTATTAAATGTAAAGAACTGTGCCTAGTGATAACTATATTCTACACAGGTCCGACACCGTGGTACCTGGAGAGAAGTCAGGAATTTCAATCAACTTATGGCTTTCAAAATTTGTACTTTTTTGTAAAAATCCCATATCCTTTTATCTGTGCTAGTGTACATTTATGACATAGGTATAAGCCTACAGCCTTAGCCATCAGACAACTGTTTTTACTGCTTTATTCTGTTTTATTCTCACACACGATTGGCCATATGATCATTTGGATGGAAGTAGCATGAGGCTGTTCATGGGTCTGTTCCATACCCACTTATAATGGATATGAATAGTGTAAAAAAAAAAAAAGTAAAATTGACATGGGAAGTTTGAAAATTAAATAATAAACATTTTCACCATTCATCATTATTAAAAATTCTGCATCATTTTTGTTTTAGCTGCTCCTTTAGTGATCCATTGTTTACAGCTCATCTCCAGGGGATATGACTAGGGCTGTGAGCTCCTCACTCCTTGTCAGATATGCTCAGACATCACCTGTCTTCTCAGGTAGTTACTGAGTGTTCAAACCCCGGGAGCTGTCATTCTACTCCTGTCCTTTGGACTCTCTAGTAATAAGTCAAACAGTGCAAATAAAAAAAAGAAACCTCAATGAGGTATGTGCATTGATAAAGAGAAAAAAAAAATCCTAAGGTTTGGTTCCTTCAGGGATTTGAACCCTTGTGCTGTGAAACAAAAATGTTACCTCTGAGCTACTCACAGTTCTATACATAAACAGACCTTTCTTTGACTAGAGAGAGGAAAGACATGGTGATGTCATCCTGCTGGGTCACATGATATGCAATACAAACAAATCACACACGCCCCCTTCTGAGTGCACAGAGCTGAAGAGCTGGATGCAGGAGGTAGGAAATGAGATTGTGGCAACACCCCCTTAAGATCAGATTTGGTCATGTGAGAATGACACAACATTCATGTTGATAGCCTAACAAATAAGAAAATTACAGCAATGTTATAAACTGTGTCTGGTGCTGTTTTTTTTCCCAAAATACCTTGGAACTGAACCAGTTAGAAGGTTTTTCGTTTCTTTATGTGTTGTTTGTCTTTTTCCCTCACCAGATACTTCAGCGTTGGTAAACAAAGGTAACATTGTTTTTTGCTGCAGCTTTGTTTTTCTGTGTGAGCACATGCTATAGATAAAAGGCTAAGGTAAAAGCGTGCCTTTGTTATTGCACACAATTTGAAGGTATTGACAGTACAGTTTGTAGCTGATCCTGAGCGAGATGCTTACGCTTTGGAATGGGTTGACCTTGCCATAATTCATAGGATGAGTGACTGCACATTCACTATGCACAAATCAAACTGATTTACTCCAAGAAAAGATCTCCACTGAATGGAGGTTATAAGGGAAACTCAAACAAGCTAAACAATGGTTCCTGAAAATGTACAAATTGATTAAGAAAACAAAGGAATAATATTTTGCACACAACAAGCATAGAAATATAAAAACAAATAGTACAATTCAAAATTGTGATTTTTCTGATGCAAGTCCAATTTATATCGAATTTTAGTGTGACTTATTGATCATACTATATTTAAAATATTTAATCTTATGCAAGAGTTAAAATAATTATCTGCCTTTACTGATGCCACTTTTAGATCTACAGTTCTGTGCTGATTTATTAATGCCAGTTTTCTGCCATAAAAAATTGCAGATTTTGGCACAAGTCATTTTTGCTTTTTTGTACTTTTAAAGGTGACAAGAAAATTGCACAGGGTTTAGTGAGAGGAGGTGTGGGATCCTGCAACCCAGTGGAAACTGGCATAGCTTACAGTTCAAATCTTCAAAAGTATAAAGCTGGTATGGATTTGCTGTTCTGGTGCATGGGGAATCAGATAAGGCCCAAATTTATGGAAAATCACACAGTATTTCATATGTACAATGACTTCCCTTCAAAATTCCCTTGCACAGAAATTGAAAAGACAACATGCTAGCTGCCTTCAGCAACCATTAGAGGGTACATACAGCTGAAACCAGAAATTAATATACACTCTATAAAAAGACACATACGCATGTTTTTCTCACTATCTGACATGAAATCAGAATAAACCTTACCCGTTTTTGGTAAATTGGGATTACCAAAATTATTTATATTTGCCAAATGCCAGAATAATGAAAGAGAATTTTTTAAGGCATTTTTATTATTGTCTGCAAAGTCAAAAGTTTATATGCACTAGGATTACTATGCCTGTAAACAATTTGGGACAGCCCATATGATGATGTCATGTCTTTGGAAGTTTCTGGTAACATCTAATTAGAGTTAATTAGAGACACACTTGTGGATGTATTTTAATGCACACCAGAAACACACTGTTTCTGTGTGTAACATCATGGGAAAGTCTAAAGAAATAAGCCAAGATATCAGGAAGAGAATTGTGGAACTTCACAAGTCTGGATCACCCGTGGGTGCTAGATACCTGAAGGTGTCTTGTTCATCTGTACAAACAATTATATGCAAGTATAAAGAAGATAGGAATGTCCAGCCATCATACCGCTGAGGAGGGAGGCGGGTTCTGTGTCTCAGAGATTAAGTGATTTGGTCCGATATATGCATATCAACCCAAGAAGAAAAGCAAAAGACCCTATGAAGATGCTGACGAAGCTTGTAAGAGTGTGTCATTATCCACAGTGTAATGAGTACTGAGTAATGAGTACTGTATCACATGGGCTGAAAGGCCACTCTGCCAGGAAGAAGCCATTACTCCAAACATATAAACAAACTCCAAACATATAAAAGCCAGATTAATGTTTGCAAATGCACACAGGAACAAAGACCTACATTTTTGGAGACATGTCCTGTGGTCTGACGAAACTAAAATTGAACTGTTTGGCCACAATGACCATCATTATGTTTGGAGGGAAAAGCTCGGAAGCTTAAGAACACAATCTTGAGGGGGTCGCAGCGTCATGTTGTGGGTTTGTTTGTGTATTTAGGGATAAGCACTTCACAAAAAAAGATGGCATAAAGAGGAAAAAAAGATTATGGGGGGCAATCCCAAAGCAACTCCAAGATATCCCCAAAAGTTAAAGTTTTGGGTGGAAAGGGTTTTCCAAATGGACAATGACAAATGAAAACGGGCAAAAGGGGATAACCAAGTAAATTGTTTTGGAGGGCCACACAAAGCCCGATCCAATCCAAATTGAAAATTTAGGGGCAAATCTGAAGGGGCAGGTGTAAGAAGGTGCCCTAAAACTGGTTTAGTTTCCCCGTTTCAAATCAAGTTAAAATTCCGCCCAACTTTTGTGAAAAGTTTTGTGGGGGGTTATCCAAAAAGTTTGAATGAAATTTTTGTAACTTTGGATTTTGGGAAAGAAATTTAAATTAAAACCCCTTAAAAAATTTTCTCTCTCTGTCATTTTTTGGCATTTGGCAAAAAAAAATAATTTTTTTTAACCCAAAATTTTGGGAACCTAAAAGGGGTAAGGTTTATTCTGATTTCATGCGAGTTTGTAAAAAAAATTTTTTATTTTTTCTTACTGCCTTATTATTCAATATCAACAAACCCTGTAGAAGATAAAAAAGAAATCACCGTACCTTTTAGGGGTGAGTATATTTATGGTAATTTTCGAGAGTACAACTCTCTTCTTCGTCACGATTTTTATAAAAGGGAAAGAAAATTTTCACGGGCCTTTTTATACACAAAGGGAATAGCCCCTTCAAAGGGTTTTAGAATTTTTTAAAAAACAACAAAATGTAAAAAAAAGAGATTTATTTACAACAGGTCAGAAAAACAATTTTGGAAACGTGGGGCATGATGGGGGGAAATCAGTTTTTTCTTGCTTTTTTTTTGATATCAGGTGTGATTTTTGAACCCCCCCTTTTTCCCCAAAACATAGTGTAACATGAAATTTGGCCCCTTTAAATATTAAACCCAAAATTTTGCAGAGTTTAAAATTTTCTTGCATTAGCTTAAAATTCCCCTATTCCTTTCTTCTGCATAAAAAATTTTCCCTTTTAAAAACCCAACACCTGAAAAATCTTCAATAAGTGGGTTTCCCTGGAGAAATGTCCCGGCCACTGAAGATCGTTCTGCTGTTCAAATGGTAAACCCCTGGGGTGAGTTCATTTGCTGATGGTTTTTTGCCCTTTTTCCCCCCCCCAAATGGGGCCTGTGGGGGGGAAAATTCCCACACACATAATGAGAAACAAAAATTGCTAGCCCCTGCAGGTTTTTTCCCCAATTGTTCTGTGCCCCTGGGGTGCCCTGTGGGGCAGGTACACTGTCAGGGGGTGTAGATGTTGCCTCCCTGGGTCTTGCCCCTGTTCTTTTGCAATTTTCGTTAAAACCAAAGCTTTTTTTAAAGTGGTAAAGGCGGGAAAAGCCAAATTTACACAATTTACATCTATGTCTATAGATCTAGAGCTTTGAAAAAAAAATCTTTTTAAAGATTTAATAAAAAAATTATATGGAATCAAGAGTACATAATTTTTTTTCTTTTCTTTTAAGATAACTAAAGTAGTGTTTAATTATGTCATTTGCTTTATCAACATTTAAAATATCTACAAACATTTTGGTAGTTAAATTTTCCTCTTCTTGTTTTTTAAAGAAATGTAATAATTAAATGTTAAGAATTTAATGGCTCTTTAAATTGGTTTTTTTTTTTCCAAAAAAAAGGGGTTGAACAAAATACTTCAAATTTTTGGGGGATTTGCAAATTTTTTTTAAAAATTTAAAAATTTTTAAAATGGCCTTTAATATTTTACGAAATTTTCTGGTTGGGGAAAATGACTAAAAAAATTTTGTTCCCAGTGGGGGCCCCCTTTGGGGGAAAAATTCGTATTTCCTTAGCATCCAAAAAGTCCATATACTGTTTATAATTCTTTCCTCTTTGGGAAAATAACGAAAAATTAGGGACTTTATCAGAAAAAAAGGCTCCACCACCCCCTGCATGTAAAAACCTTTCATAATTTTGGGTTTCAAAATTTTGGGGCGTGGGTTTATACCTTTGCTTAGCTTACAAACAAAATTTGGGTTGCATAACTTAGGCGCAAAACATATCTTAGGTGCTTTAATTTAGGTCAAATTTTTAATTTTGGGAAATTTAGCTCTTTTTTTTAGGTGAAAAAAATTGGGAGGCCCTTCAAATGTGCGGCCCTGGCGCAAACTGCCCTAGTAGGGTTGTAGGGGGGGGGGGGGGGAAGTGTTTAAAAAAATTATTTTTAATAGGGTTGGGACAGTTTTTTGGGTTTGGAAAAAATACCCCAAAAAAAATGGCGCAGACAAATTTTTACATTTTTCCCAAATTGGGTCTTTGGAACAAAATTTTTTGGGCGATTTTTGTTTAAAATTTTTTTTCAACAAAAAAACCTTTAAAACCCTTGGGAACTTGAATTTGGTACTCAGTAGGCACACTGATGCGGGCCACCAGAAAAGACTAAAACTAAAATTTAGCTATGCTTGAGTAAGGGGTTTTAAAAACGGGTGTTGTAATTTAATATCAAAGGGTTTTCTGATTTATATAGAAAATAAACTTTTTTCCAGTCCTCCATTCTAGAGCTAGGTTCAAGTTCCTTTGCTTACATCAACTTTAGGAGCTGTTCACTTCTGAATATTGATAAAAATGAGTAGCATGTTACCACTGCATCCAATAAGCAGCTGCAGAGGAGTTGTGTCTGCCTGGAAGAAGAACACAGTAAACAGAAGACTGAAGGACCAAAACAGAAATAAAAGAACTGAAGGAGGGGGTCATTGTTGAGGGGAATGGGCGTTCCCTGGAGCGAGAAAAACCCTCCCTTTAGACCCGGGCCTGGGGGAATGTACATCCGGGGCCAATTGGCCCCCTAAAAAGCTCTAACTGGCCCGTGTAGATTTCCGACTTTTTCCCCGCTACTCAGTGTCCCTGCCCCCCCGCCTTTCCCTCCCCTGGACGCACATATAGTTTCGGCTTTGTCCCCCATAAAGCGAAGGCTCTACGCTCCATAGAATACTCCGGGGAGCTTCAAGAGGCTTCGCCACAGAGTAACCGCAAGGGGGATGATAAAGTCACATCGATTTTCAACCACCTGTCCGCCTTTCGGGGGACCGGGGGGAGCGCCAAACTTAAGGGGTGGGGGGAAAAGGTGAGCATTGTTAGTTTTTTTATTTTGAATTAGCTCTCTCTACCTGCTGTGGGACATATAACCTGCCTATATACCTACTGGGGGACCTATATTCTGCCTATATACCCGGTGGGGGACCTATAACCAGCCTATATACCTACTGGTGGACCTATAACCTACCTATATACATACTGGTGGACATATAACCTATCTACCTACCTACTGGGGGACATATAACTTACTGGGGAACCCTATTACCTATAATAGGCAACATATAACTTCCTGGGGGACATTATTTCCTACCCTGGGGGACATATACCTTACTGGGGCATCCTATTACTTATACTGGGGGACCAATAACTTACTGCATTGTGAAGTCGCTTACAGTTGTTAAGTCAGTTGTTGAGAGCTTACCGTAGCAATCGACTCCGAGGTCTATAGTATATAGGTATCGGGTCGAACTGAGATAAATTTATTAGTCTGGCCCTCTAAAACCATTCCAATTTCCCATGTGGCCCCATGGGAAAATTAATTGCCCACCCCTGCTCTAAACCAGAGGAGGTTGTGGTGCCCGCAGTTTACGCTACTGGAGTTGAATCTCTGACACAATACGGCATAAACTTCTTTTTTTGTAAAAGTAGCATTTAACTTACATATTTTACAAATAACTATTAATATCAGTCAAGCAGATAAACTTTTTATCAGCTAAGAGGCTGCAATGTTCATGTGCAAAATCTTAATAGCTGAAAATGGATGAAAATCCTGTGGGAGTTGAATCACATTTAACATCATTAATACTTTTGAACATGAATCATTTCTATTTCAAGTTATTTTTTGTTTTGTTTTTTACTCAGCGATTGTGATAGGCAGTATTACTAGATGTTCTGTATAAAAGCCAGAGGAATTATTGTCTTTAACTGCTTTTAGTGCAATAGAACTATCTATGGCACCAACTGCAGGCAATCAAAGTAATGTTGTGTGTTACCACTATTTCCTCAGTCAGAAGTGGGAGACAATCTCTTGAAAGATTCAAGGAGATAAATCATTACAAAGTTTTCTTTGTAAAGAATTACAAAATTCTGCTATCAATAAATGTAGACAGACAACATTTTAACAATATTCTTATAAACTATACTACATTATTGAAGGGATGTTCCCAACTCGGCATTTCCACATCTGTGACTTGCTCTCAGCAAGCTACAAGCAGACTGTAGAGAATGAAGATTTGGCCAAACTTGCTTATGTCTCCCTATTCATTTTTATGCTATGAGCACACTCACTCAGTTGTATTCACAACTGCCATAGAAATCAGCATGGGGTAGCACACAAGGAGAGTCATTTCCATGCTCTCTGTGGTCAGCTCATTGTGCCCGAGGATCAGGCCAAAGAGGCTAAAATAACAAGATAGGACAACTCCTTAAGGAGTTGCTGAAAATGCAAGAACATCTCCAAACCAATAGGAAGTCTGTGACGTCTATATTTGTATACATTGGGGCACATTATAACAAGGCATTTGCCCTAGAGTTCTGGCACAAAGTGCACCAAAAAAAATCTACACATGTTTTAGACAGATTCCAGAAACTTCTGCGTCTTATACAACAAAAGGGGAATGGCCTCGAAAAAAAGGCATGGCTTTGTGGTAAAAGAGGCGTGGCTTTGTATGTGCCAAAAAATTGGTCGCATCTTAGTGGCATAAAGTAAGACAACTTAAAGATGGTACAAAGTTTGACCTGCACCAGATTTTTAACCCATACCAAGTAATCACAGTGACATGGTCTTAATAGGATCATCCAATAAAAATTACCCTGCTGAGGTTATGCAACATTCTATGAGCATTTTATTTTGCATTTTGGTGCTCTGTTGGTGCTCTGTTATAACAGAATGGCTTCAAAGTACAGGGATGTACAGGAGATATTCCTTCCAATTTCTGGAAGCAGCAAAAAATGGAGAAGAGAGCTTTCAATATTTACCAGCAGTTATGTCAATAGCACTTGGTACATGGAGCACTTGCACAAAATATTTGACCCGGGTCCCCACTTTCAACAATATTCTCATAACATCATTGGATTATGTTTCCTTCACTGAGACACTGACAGCACCGGCGGAAAAAAAGCCCCCAGGTACTCATTGTAAGAAGGTGTAATGTTTTACTAGGGTATGTTCACATGGTGTTTTTGGATACGTTTTTGATCCAAAAAACGCATCAAAAAGCGATGTGTAAAATGCATCCAAAACACATCCAGCACACATCCAACACACAGGTGCATGTTTGGATGCATTTTGGCTGCAGCAGACACACACCCTATAATTTTAAATAGGGCGTCTGCTGCGTCAAACGGATCGAGAATTGACATGTCAATTCTTTGAACGGATCCAAAAGACGCATCACAAAGACGCATCACAAAGACGCATGTAAAACACGCATCGGCGATCACTCGTCTGAAAGCAATGCAAATCACACTGCCCATTGCTGGATGCGTGTTTTTGATCTGTTTAGGGTCAGAAACACAGATCCTAGCACACATCTAAAAAGGTGTCCAAAAACGCTGTGTGAACTCTTAATAGGCATGAAGAGAGCATTTATAAGGTGAAGGGACATGAACACTGTTTAATGGAATGAAGGACTCCATAAACAATTACTAACATGCAAGGGCAGATAAATAGATTTGATTACTGTGTTGGGGCTATTATAACTCTGTAGGAGGGCAATATTGTTGTTGGTCCTTATATACAGTGATCCCTCAATTTACAATCTTAATTGATTCCCAAACAACCATAATATTTTGAAATTATTGTAAGTTGAAACCATAACATGGAAAACTGGTAATTGGTTCTGAAGCCCCAAAAATGTCACTGACATAATGTAAAATGAAGATTAAAGAAAACCAAGCTGAAAGCTAATACAGATAAAGCAAGTCCTTGCTAATAATATCAGAAAGAGCTGCTGGAAGATGGAAGTTTTTATTTATTTAAGTATAGGAGCTCCCTTGGGTCATGGACTTTATAAACAATATAACAGAAATGAAGAAAATGTTGCCCTCACCTGGTGCCCAAAGCAGCCGCTCATCCTGACACATGTAAAGAGCAGTACAGGACATGTAGTACCACACTGTTCTGTAGAGAGGCTACTGGACCACCAATCACTTCATGCACCTCACTAGTACAGATGTTTTACAAGTATAGTGTCCATAGTAATTGCTTGGATCTTCCATTTTTACATTTGTCTTTGATCAGCAGCATCTCTGACATTGTATGGGGAGTGTGCTTTTGAAGCGATGTTCCAGGTAAGTCTATTATATGCCGAAAATATTGTTTCCTACATACATTGTAACTTGAGGAACCACTGTACTGCGCTTTTTTTAGGAGCAGTATGATAGTACTAATAAGTCGCTGAGTTTACGGTACGTGGTAACGATGTCATGGTATTATTGGTCTTCATATGGTAGTTTAGTAACACTATAGTGGTAATGTTTTTCACTTTATGGTGGTAATATATAGTTACATACCTCACAACTTGTAGAGATTGCAAACAGGGACACATCAGGGCATACCTCTAACCACACCCAAACACATGGCATCACACCAAGACACGCCTCTAACCATGCCCAAACACATACATGCCAAAAAGGGACACATTTTCAGGATCGCATCCAATGATCAGATATTAAGTAAGTTGTTATGTAATATACAGCGAGGAAGCAATCACATACTTTTTAAAGCAAGATAGTCAGTTTATTCATGCAAATCTATTTCCCAACAGAAAAAGAAGGACATTTATAGATTTAAGAGGGACAGAGGGACAAAGGTTAAAAATAGGGAAGGTCCCTCCAAAATAGGGACACTTGGAAGGTATGTAATTATAGGTTTACTAAAAATATAGATCGTTGCTTTTAAAGATGCTAATTAATTGAATGTGGTGCATCTATAGTACATACAGGCATCAGATCCCCTAGCACTAATTTTTATTATAAAAAGTAAAGTATTTAAACCTCTCATATATAAAAAAAAAAGTTTTTTTGATGACATTAATATTTTGGGGAAGTAAGGTAATGCATATACCTTAGAACTAGAGATGAATGAGCAGTAAAATGTTCTAATTCGATTAGAACCTCGAACTTTAGTGTGTTCAGTTCCAAGTTCTATTCAAACTAGAACTCAAACCCCATAAAAGTCGATGGGAGAAGATGTTCTGGTTAATTTTTATACCTATACAGGTGAGGAGAAGCTGAAAATTAAAACCTAACAGTAAATGGTACGTGGAAAACTTTTGAAGTTTGGT